>OX438777.1:6937201-6992185 GCA_949316455.1 Acleris holmiana | reverse complement strand
GCGCGCGTCGAGCGCGGAGCGGTGCGGCGGCGAGGCGCCGTTGACCATGGGCGGCGACGCGGCGCCCTCGGGCGGCGGCGGCGGCGGCGGCAGCGCGGACCTGGGGGCCACTCGACATCACTAGCTATTCAAAAACGCCTGTGTATCTTTGCGTGCAGTTAGTCAGCTATCCAAACATTACAATGCACGAGGACTTATGTAAATTTTAAAACTTGATAAAGAATAATTGCAACGTTTTATAATATACAGCTCACCGTTAGGTTGGTGAAATTGGAACCTTGTATTATCTTACATACATACATACATACATTACATCAAGCCTTCATTTCCAGAGTGGGGTAGGCAGAGCTACAGAAATACCAACTTTCAAAAAGACTTGTCTATAATTCTTTTTTGCGCAGTCAGGCCAAGAAGTTTACTAGTGTACTAGTGACAGGTTGCAAGCCCATCGCCTAACAGTACTACAAGCCTTTACTTCCTTAGTCGCCTCTTACGACATTCACGGGAAGACATGGAGTGGCACTATTCTAACCTGGCAACCACACGGTAGTAGTAATTAGAAGCCTCATGGTGCGTTTACTAGGCAGGCGCCTAAGAGCCGATTTCACCAATGAAATTAAACGCGATCAATTTACGATAAACTCAATTCACGTGTTTAACTGAGATGACAGCATAGGTTTGCAATGCAAAATCTGATCCTGATCGAGTTTTATTGAACTAAGTTTTGAATACGAATGGTGAAATCGGCCCTAAAGCGTCAACCGCATTCGGTTTACAGTATGTAATAGTCGGTAACAGAAACGGGCTGGTGTTGAATAATTAGAAAATGCGACACGTCGAGGTGTTACCTGGTGGGCGTGTGGTTGGCGACGGGCTCGGCGGGCGGCGCGGGCGGCGGCACGGAGGGGCGCGGGCGGCGCGGCGTGCCGGCGCCGCTGCCGCCGTAGATCGGCTCCACCGACCCGTACGGACTCTCCTCCAACACCACTGGAACAACGACAAACACTCGCTTTTAATACATTCTCCTTTTAATATAAGCACTCGATGGTTCCTTTATTAAGTTTCACTGGATAGTTCCAACGGAAGACCAGCGCTGGCTTTAATACCAGAGTTGGAACCATTACGTGACAGCAGTATATATGTCTGTGGCAGTATTTTGTTACTTTTTTGTAGGTGTGTCTACAAATCTAAATAACAATTATTGTATGTGAGGGTAGCATGTGGGAAATGAATAAAGACGGTCTTGTCACAGCACTGGTGTTTGACTCACGCACCCCGATCCTATACTCTGACACCTGATTGTCAGTTTGTCACAAATAAATGTTTTTTCTTTCTTTTTAATAACAATTCTATTAAATATTTGCGGAAATGTTTACTTGTTATAACTATGCCTCGCTTATTTCTATAAAAAAACTTACCAAACAAGTCAAGACCATATTTAAACATATTATAGTAACCTTCAAAACTAGAGACTTACTAACGTAAGTACCTTGTAGTTTTACAGTCACATAAACAATGACAAGATTGTCGATGTGTTAATGCGATAAAGTACAAAAATTATCAGCTACGATTGAAGCTGACTGTTGATATTACGGTCAGCGACCTACTAGCGTTACCGGATCATTCCGGCGGCGTGACTAGGAGCCTCTAAACTACAAGGTATTAAGGTAGTTACCGTGGCCGTTGCCCGTGAGTCTGGTCTGCCGGTTCTGCTGGTTCTCAATCTCGATGGAGTTGGGCCGCGCCGCCTGCGAGGACGGTGGCCGGTTCAACCCCACCCGGTAACCGCCGTCGGTGACATTCGTAGCTAAAACATTATATCATAAATTATTCATTTGTTTGACAGTGGGTTTGCAACAAGAGTAGCGTGTAATAAAAGGTTAACCTTTCATATGCTTAGGAGCAGATCTGCTCACAAAATTTGGACATTTTATTGTAATTCTTTCAAGCTTATTTTTTCGGACTATATCGTAATCCGAAGAGACTGGAACTTTGTTTTTTTTTTCACTTCCCGCATACGAGGGGTTAAGGCGCATAAGTTCTAGCTAGTCCCTTTACATAAAGAACGTCCCATTCGCAAAACGTTCCTTTTACAAAACGTCTATTCTACAAAATGTCGCATTAGCAAAGCATCCGTTTTGCACAACGTCTTATCACTTTCGCAGAACGTTCCTTCCTCAAAACATACCGTCTAATTAATGCCCCGTCTGCCAAAACCAGCAAAATGCACCAGCAGAAATATCGAAATATACAAGATTTCAAAAAGATTTCACACCACTTTTTTGAAAAAGCTGGTTTACGTATATGAAAATACATATTTATTATATTACAGTACTTTATTTCGCTTAATTAATTAAGTCTTACGAAAGGGATGTTTTGCAGAAAGGACATTTTGCGCAAGGGACAAATGGAATCTGCGCACGAAAACTTATGCGTTCTAACCTACAGAAGCAGCATCAATTGCCAATGCAATGTGTGCGTTTCAATTGTTATGTATTTATTATAAAGTAAACCTGGATAATACTACGAAGCACCAAAACCGTAACTCAGGATGCCTCTGACCCTGTCACTGGTCATTAGAGAGTTAATCGGAAGTAAGAGATAAGTGTATGTGTCGGGTACTGACCGTGGTAGTTTGTCTCGGGCCTGTGCGCGGGCGGCTGCGGCTCGATGTTGTAGTGGCGCAGCTGCGCGGGCGCCATGATGTGCTCGCCGCGCGTGACGGCCGCGGCCTTCTGCCGCTCGCGCGTGGAGTGCGGGGCGCGCACGCGCCGCGCGCCGCGCCCGTCCGCGCCGCCGCCGGTCCTCGGCTGGCGCACCTGACAACACAACATGTATACAACTTACCGTCCTCAAATCAACTAAATATCTATCTGTAAATAAAATAATGAACATATACACTTTTTGAGTTCAATAGCAATTACAACTTAATTGCCATATTAGCTTTTATCCGCGACGTGATCTCTTTTGTTTCCCTTTGAAACTATCGAATCTTCCGAGATAAAATGGTGTGTAAGTTATGGAAGAGGACAAATTATCTGTGAAAGTTTAATTTCATCTCCACTGATGAACATAGGCTTTTCCAAGATTATTATAATATTGGGGCTATCGGAACTCGGAACAAAACGTAAAATTACGTGTATGTCTTCTTATTTTTCTCGACTGTGCAATGTTTCACACCACCACGTTCTCTTCCTCCGGTGCTTTTTCTGGTGGCACTTTTAGGACATGGGTCAAAAACATTGCCATTTCTCGTAGGACGACATGGCAGATAGCGCCGTGGAGTTCGCGAATGATGACCACGTACCGGAAAACGCAAAGTGCGTAGGCCTTCTGAATCCGCTTGTTGCGAGCGGCACGTGACCGTTTATGTAGAGACCCATGGTAGAAGGCTATGTCCAGCAATGGACGTCTTTCAGCTTTTATGATGATGGTGATGAATCTCATCAGATACTAAGAATAAGTAAACAACACCATTACACTTAGCAGCCCTAAAATAGGAATCCCTGTAAATTTGGAGTCCCTCACCACCCACAAATACAGAAACGGTTGAATTGAAGAATTAATTCGAGTATGCGTGATATGAACATCTCTTTGGCGGGAATACGATATCGCGACCTGTAAATTCGTAGTCCAACGAATACTCTCATTCGATTAGTTCGCAAATCGGCGTCTCCACGGCGACTCCAGAAATAACGTAAAAAAAAAGGATCAAATAATTAGTTACCTTCTTCCCCCGATCGTGCTGGATGCGCTCCGTATCCTGCAGCATCTCGCGTCGCCATAGCTCAAAGAAGTAGTCCGGGTCGGTGTAGAACTTCCTCGCGTCGCGGCCGTCGTCTCTGAACTCGTTGAGCCGCTCCAGCGGCGGCGGGCGGTCGCAGCGCGCGTACGTAGCCAACATGGCCGTCGGCATGGAGTTGCGACTGAACAGCTGCTGCTGGAAGGTCCGGGAGGACCGGAATGCCTTCCGCATCTGGATGTCTTGGATGGATACTGGAATTAGAATAATACGATTCATTAGCATGAATACGATGTGTTTTTCTTGTGTGCTGTGGTAATCGATAAAGGGGGGAAACGTGATGACACCAGCACATTCAGAGAACTCTACCCCTCTCACAAATGTTTTGAAGGTCAGACGGCAGTCAGGTTCAGTAATAACCGGACCAGCCAATTATGGAACAAGGCCAGAGTTAATAAAGCGCTAAAATAAAGATGATTAGTTTATACTAATCCTGCTGGTTTCCTTATGGAAGCTAATCAGCATAATTACCCTCAAAGTGAAGAGTTTATCCTCAACACGACACCACCAAGCGAACCAGCGTGCCCATAAACTGGACATAGGCCTTTCGCACTTTTATAGTCAGTTACTGATGAAGAGAAGATATTACCTTCCTCGACCCCCGAGTCGAGCTGCGTGACCTTAATAGCGAGCCGGTCGATCCGCGCCTGTAGCACGTTGGTCCGCTCCGCTAAGTTGCCCGCTTCGCGTGTCAGCTCGCCGAACATGTCCTCCGCATGCCGAGAGAGGGATGACAACTGCCTGCAACACGATTAAACTACATGGCTTACGACAATTCAATTACAGTTGTGTTGTCAAATGTATGGTTAACACAGTCAAAATTAAACCACTTGATGTGGTCGGAAAAGTTGTCAAAGACATTAGCCATTTCTTTTGCCTGCCCGTTTACGGGTTTTTTTTATCAACAAAAGAAGTGGTCCCTTAAGCGTACATACATACATACATAACGTCACGCCTTCATTCCCAGAGTGGGATAGGCAGAGCTACAGAATACCAACAACTTTAAACTTATTGATAATTCTGTAACCACATTTTACACAATCATTCTAAGAAGAAACCCATCGCCTAACAGTACTACAGGCATTTAATCCCTTAGTCGCCTCTTCGACATCGACGGGAAGACATGGAGTGGCACTATTCTAACCTGGCAACCACACGGCGGTTAAGCCTATATCAAGAAAACTCGAGACGAAAGGTGTCGTTACCTGACGGTGTTGGCGAGCGTGCCATTGGTGACGGCCTCGAGCTCCGACGGCACGTTGAGCCGCTCGGGCACGGTGCCGCGCGACACGTGCACCGGCTCCACGCATCGCTTCGGCAGCGGCATGGCTGGCGCGCTACCGGGAGACCATCACTGGAAACAACAAACACTCACGTTCAAACATAGATATACATCAAGTCTCTACAAGGCCTGGAACCGGTTTAAAAAACACCGGTTTATTACTCTAAACTTTTCTAGTCTAGGGAACGTGAGCGTTTTAGAACTTTATTTTCACCCTAATAAACCGGTTTAAAGTGGAAACAAGTGGAGAAACCAATACTTTGAATTAAAACACTAAGCGCTTGTTTATCGTGAGTTACGTGAATCTGGACTAGCCGGTTTTTTTAGCTCGAATCCGGTTTATCCGAAAAGAACTTAATATAAAGATTTCTCCAAAAACTGGTTAAAAAAACTGTTGCGAACGGAACCGAAATGAAAAGGTTTTGCGTCAAGTATTTAATAACGCATCGGTTTGAAAATTTAAACGGTATCCCAGCCCTGGTTTGTAATTGCAATTGACACAGAAATTTTAGTTATTATCTTTGCAATTACATTCTTTGTCAAATGTAAACTGACTCACAGGGTCCCAATAAATTTATTATAATTTTTATTCTCATTCTTAATTAGTTTCATAGGCCTTTTGTTTTACTTCAATTCCAAATAATTTATTATTTACCTCATATATTTTTATTTCATTGGAAGTCCAATGAAATAAAAAAGTCACTGCAAATTAAAAATTTCGGGATTTTACAAGTATGCATAACATGAACCCTTATCTTCGCAAAATAAAAAAAGTCGTGAACTCAAAGCTTCTTCAGAACTATAAACAATTTTTTTTTCTGACAAAAATATTAAAAAGTGAATGTTATGGTATGTACATATCACACCAGATATGAGACATCGGCAAAAAAAGCGTTTTAAAAAAAATGTACGGCTGTTAAATAGACTAACAGTTAAAAATGTATGTCCAATAGTTTGATACAATAAATATTTTGATTCATGATGTATGGTGAGATTGGTGAGGGCTCATTTACGGCGTCGCGCTGAGTCGTGAGTGCGAGCGACGCGTAGTAATTATCAAACATATGGCGAATGGTCATGTATAAACGCGACCATATGGAATGAAAACGCAACTCCCCATAAATGAGCCTTGTTGCTTGCGATTTCGTTTGTTTTCGTTTGATTTGTTTGTTTATATTACTGGCAAAATATTTTAAATTTTACCTTTTTAGGGTTCCGTAGTCAAACTAGGAACGTAGAAACGTAGGAACCCTTATAGTTTCGCCATGTCCATCCGACTTCGTCCGTCTGTCCGACTACAGTCTAGCTCAGAGACTCTTAGTACTAGAAAGCTGTGATTTGGCTGTAATATGTATATATTAGTCACGCCAACAAAGTGGTGAAATAAATGTTGAAAAAAATAATAATTTGATTACCTCCCCTCCATGTAACAATATGTATTTTTTTTTTCTCGTCTACCCTATAGTGTGAGGTGTCGTTGGATAGGTCTTTTTAAATATTATGGGTTTGTGTAACTATAAGTACTAAAAATCTGGAAAAAATATTAAATGAAAGCGTATAAGTATAACGAATTTAAAAGGAAAACTATCACGACTAATTAGGCATCATTGGTTCTTGAGGTATAGGCGATTAAGTGTTTATACCTACTCTAAGAGGGCACCAAATGATTTTAATAAAAAAATAGTTATTACTATGTTTGTAGTACAGTCAAGGTCATAAATATGTATACACTTTAGTACCTTGTCACTTTAATCGCTGTGACAATTTCATATGGCAGTTGAAACATGACGTTAAATAGACAAGGTACTAAAGTGTATACATATTTATAACCTTGACTGTACTTAACGGCTTTGTAACCCTACACTGACCATGGTCCGACCTGCTCATGCCGGGTTTCCTATTAAATTAGTTGGGTAATTAAGTAGCGAAGCTGGTCTTCGTGAATTGAAAACAATACAACGACGAGGTGGCTGGATTAACTGACAATCATCTATATGTGCACTCTTTCAATGAGACTCCAGGCTGCTATGGAACTATTTTAAACTGAGGTTATAAAGCAAATTGTAACAGTAATTAATTGAATTTGTGTATGCTTATAGAGTATCAATAAATTCAAACAATACTTCATTTATTTAGAGTTTTTCTTTGTCAACTTAACGAGTGGAGTTAAATAACATTTTAAACCTGATTTAACGTGCTCCAGTTGCTCTCAAGCCGATTTTAATTCAGTTTAAAGCAGGTCTCGGATACCGGTTAAATTTTCAAAACATAACATGTACTTACCGCAAAACCTTTTCATTTCGGTTCCGTTCGCATATACAGTTTTAAAAAACGTTATTTTCGAATTAACCGGTATAGAGCTAAAAAACCGGTTTAACCAGACGCACGTCACGCATCATAAACAAGCGCCGCTTAGTGTTTTTATTCAGTGCAGAACTTTTGGTGTCTCGACTCGCCGCTCGTAATTAAGGTTAAAATAATGTTCTCAAAACATTCGCGTTCCCTGGAAAAGTTCGGAGCAAAACCGAAATAAAACGGTATTAACCGGTATTTTTTAAACCGGTTCCGAGCCTAGGTTTAAAGCAGTATTTATCATCGGCTTAACTAGTTAACCCCGAAACAGCGGCACAACCGGAAGATTCTAAGTGCCTAGTGGTTTTCCGGAATTTCACTTCTTTCCGTCACCTGTTCCCGGCAATTACCCGTTATTAAGTTATCTTCCGGCTCGCGTGCCGTGACGCCGTCTAATATTCGCGGCGTTTAGACAGCGCGCTTAAACACGAATCATTAACTCAATTTAGGAAATATGCAACAAATATGTTAAGCATAAACAATTTATCTTTTCTTTATGAGAATTAGGATAATTTTATTGAGACAAATCATATGACTCAAAACTTTAGCATTAGAGTTTAGAGTACGTTTACGTTAGAACAACTATGTAAGTATATGGAAAGAACTTATTTTCTACCAACTTGAAAAAAAGGTGGATTGAGGAATCGACGGAACTCCTCAAAATTATAGGCCCACATATATAGTAATTTTGATATTTTCTTTAATAACTCAAGCATTTTTGTTCCGAAAGTCGAACGGATAATGAAGATCACAGATGAGCACCCGAACTCCTCAATGGTATCTAATTCAAGGGTATAAAACGACTAGTAACATTTATAAATTTTGTCTTCTTTTGTAAACTAATTATGTCTGCTGTGTTATAGTGTGGTTTTGTCAAATAAATGTTATGAATTTGAATTTTAACATAAAAAAAAGATTAAGATAATTGAGCGACATAACATGATATGATGAAGCAGGTTTGAATGGTGTATATAAATATGCACACTGATTTTTCACCGGCGTTGCTTGAAAATAAAATATCCTACGTATACTTTCGTACCAATTGAGAAGTGGGACTACATAAAAGTGTTATTATGTTCACTAAAAACTATAAAATATAAATTAAACTTTTTAAAAATCAAAAAACCGCCTTCAAATATGCAAAACAAAATCTTTGTTTTTAATTTTAATATGTCAGTAAACTAAAGTGGGCGTTCTACAATATATTAAGTAAACCAAAACCCGATTAGTTTTTTTAGTCAAGTGGTGTGAATTATCTTTATCTCCATCGTGTAGATGTCATGCCAAGTCTTATCATTAACACTAAACTCCACTTGGCAAAAGGTGTGGCTGTAGAAAAGTAGTCGATAATTACATAAGACCGATTCTACAAACATGATACAGAGATAAAAAGCAAACGAAACATTGCTTTAGCAACACTTAATTACGTACGAAAAAAATCTCAATATGTATAGGTAGTTATATCGAAAAAAATTGAGGTTCTTAATTCCAGGCATCAATCGAAACGATTATAACGGAGCTACAATCAATTAAGCCTATATATTTGTCAAATATTTATGAATTATGACCTACTTATGCTTCATTAGCGACCGTCACATCCTAGCCGAGCCACATAACTAGTTGTTTATTTAATCAACGAGCTGCGAGCTCAGAGGCATTGTAAATAGCTTTTCAAATGGCGCACAGCATTGTATTCGTTAAAGAAGTATAGTGAAAAATTTGTTTATTATGATAATTAATAGAAAGTGTCACAAATTAACATAATGAATAGTGATTTGCATTGATTATTATCGACTTACTGCGATCATGTAACCTCCAGCGAGGAGCTGTGTCGTGGCTCGATCATGGCAGTGCGCAGAAATGAAAGGTGGTGTGTGCAGGCGCAGGCAACGCGGCGCGGGTTACTGAATGTCAGTGCCACTCGCGCCCGAATCACAACAACGCGACCGAGGGAGACAATCAACCAATAAATATAGCTCAAGCTGAAATCTACAACAAGCCTCGATTGTTTATAACAACTTGAAATGTGTGTATTTATATAAATACTATATTGTACAAGACGCAAAACTAAATACAATTGTTTACAAAAGAGGGATGTACAAAGACGATTTTATCACTTGAAGGGATCTCTTGCAGCCACAGATCACTTTTGCAGCTAACCTTTGGGTGTCCTAAATGACTGTCATGTCATCCAACAGGTATAAATAATATAATACCTACCTATGTAACATTTACACAAACGAATCCACGACAGCTTACTTCAATCCTATACATGCAAAGTTAATCGATTTCCGAAGTCACTTACTTTGCAAAAGAAAGATTACAAATTGTAAAATAATTAGGTATACAAATGTTACTTAGGTAAAGTCACGAACATTCATTTAGGACCTATCTTAGGTAAAAAGTCAATCTGACATTCTACATTAATAAGGTTGAGTTTGTTGTAAGTTACAAATGACTTTGAATCTCTAATGACACTGACGACGTCACGCAATTTCGCGAATGTACATCGTGAGCCAGTGCATAATAAACAGTGATCGGAGAAAACGGTGGAAAACCTTAAACTTGTAAAGCTGACGTAAAGGAGAACTTACCTACAACCAAGAAAAATAACAATGTTATTGAATAATAAGAATATTATTGGCAGATTAGTGTTCTATTTAATTAGTGGTATATATCAGAGTCACGCATTTGGTATAATGATATTAATATTTTCATGGCTGTAATGTTTTGTTAAAGGTTTTCACCGTTTTCCCCGATCACTGAGAATAAAATAGGCCTTATTTTTTTAATCTGTGCAATTGAACTTCGACCCTAGACGGGTAGTCATACATCCCAGATCACGCTAACACGTCGCACCGGACACGTCCATTAGCCGACACTTGGCTCCCTAATCGAATGAACCCGTGTTAGCGGTAAACCGCGATCACGGCTAAATATAGTCATAAATATAGACAGAATTTGATCCATACAGGAAAGTCCTCAAATGGCATAAGGGTAAGGACCAAAAAGTCGGGCACGCTAACTCACTTTAAATTTTCTATGAAACTTTTCCGTTGTTACACGAAAATTAGCTATACATTTGTAGGGATAATTTTCGTGTCACAACGAAACTTTTTTCACTTTTGTTGTTTGTATGGTTAACTACGCTTAACTATGGTCCAACTATTTGGTCCTTACCCATTACATATTTGGGTTAAGACAATAAGTGCTTACCTTTTATGTGAAATTAACATAACAAAACTGCAGTAATACTGTAACTAACCTAGTGGCTAAAACAGCTTTAAATTAAAATTTAGTACCTACTAAAGTATGTAGTATTCGGTATTCGGAGAATTATTATTATACTGCTGGGCAAAGGCCTACCCCCACTTTTTCTGTCTTGAGTTGTTGGACTTCCGCTTTGTGGTGACTTTGGATTATAGGGACGAAATAGGAGTGTAATATAAATATGTAGGTACGTTTCTATTCCGCATTCTCTAGCGTGCGCGTAACGTAACTTTACAAAGAAATGTATAAAATGAAATAATTTGCTAAGAAAATTTAGCTGTCGTTCTTTTACATGTCGGTAGGTAATACAGAATGAATCTACCAGCGCTTCGGACAAGACCATCATTGCGGAGATGAAGCGCCGCAAGAAACTATCAAGTAGGTATCTACCTAGGAACCTAGTTTCTTAAAACGCATCCACACTCCACAGTTCACCCTTGCGCACGCGTGTCAGAAATTCGTAGAAATGATCATCGGTGTGGGCGTTGAATAACCAACGTTTAACGGGTTTACAACAATACAATGACGTCCAACGAAATATTTTATGATACAATTTATATAATACAAATCGTTTGATGGAGACTGTGAAAAGATTGATAAATTGCACGGCATCTATACAATATACCTGAATTTGACGGATTGGCTTAACTAATCCATCCAGTGCACGCGAATAATCCGCTACAAACGTGCTTCTAATGGTTGTTGCATATTTTTTGCTGGTTAATGTTATTCGCCCCAGCGTTTTCACCGCACGCATGGCATGTTGTTATGGACCTAGCGCTCTGATACGTCTCCAACTGGAGCAGTCCGTTGCGATCCATTGCACTTTTTGCAATATGAGATATTGGGATCTTTGTGTAATAAAATCACATCGATAGTTCAAAGCATAACTTTGGTAAAATTGCGTGGGATTTGTACAAGCAAAGCGTGAGCAACTCAAGTGCGTAGAAAGAAATAAAGTAATTGGAACTAAGTTACAGAGACAATTTTATAAAATAGTAGGTAGTTTCAGTACCTACCTAAGTCAGACATTAAAAAAAAACTAATGTGACACTGCTAATTCTTTCATAGGTACTGATAAATGCGCGATATATTTTATCACCATTTTAGATCTACATTTGTTTTGATATTGTTACTATTATGGTCCTTCTATCGAAATAAGTAAAGAAGACTCGAGGGTTAATGCAACTTACAAAAAACAACTTGATAGTATACGACGACAAAGAAATTGTCACAAAATCTTTCCGCAAAGTTGTAGACAACTTCAAACAGTTGGAGTGAAAGCCCTGGCGCGATAACTGAGTAGGGTAACAAGGTGTTTAATACTAAATCATATGTATTGTACAGACATTCATAAGTTAAAACTGTATTAAAGTCTCTATCCATTGTTTGTTCAAAGCAACAGCTATCACTACTTTTAAAACTAGAGAAAACCCAAGGGTGTAGTAATCTGAAGTATGCCGGAGAAAAAACACCCTAAAGATACGGGTTTAGCGAGAAGTTATTTATATGCGATAAAGAAATACAACATACACATCGCCACTACTTTAAAAAACCTCGTATCTCATATTTTATTTCATGATGTGCTATTTTAAACTTATTTCCCTGATTGTTTAAGTTTAAAATTGTTCATCACGAAATATGAGATACGATGTTTTTTCAAAGTAGTGACGATATTTCTGATTAACGCGATAGGTAAGAGACTAAGAGGATGTCACAATCACGTTTACATATCCACAATTGAAGTGTTGTTCTATATCCGGCGATGGGTAATGTAAATGAGGGAACGTCCGCGTATGGCACTATATTCATAATCGTGTACACAGTGATAATGCGGAGATTAGTATGCGAAGTCAGGTGGCGTCACTACTTGAAAGGGAAAAACAGTGTCGTGCATTTATCGTTCGAAGAGCAGAATGCTAATGATTATACGATTGTACGTAGGGTTTAACGATTTTGCCTCCAATAGTAACAAAGGGTTGTACGAATGTCCCCTAGCGTTGCATATTGAGGAACCCCGAGGGATTCCCCCGCATGGCATGTTATACTGTTTAATTAAACATTACTACACATAATGCATTCTAAATTAATACATATTGATCACCAATTAATGATTTGTAATTACGTTTATTTTCATACAGTTACTTATTTTATGAACTTAAAAACAAAAAGGTATGAATGAGGGTTAAAGGTGGGATTTCGATCAGTTCTTTTGTTAGAGTAGAAAGTAGGTCCGAGTTGCGCCCGTCTATACGAATATCTTGATTTTAAACCACAAATAATAAACTTCTACAAGAGTGTAGCATAGAAAGGCCATAAAATACTTTTTTAAACATAAATATGCTCTCAAGTCAATGACCGTTACTTTATTTTTAAAGGAATTTAAAACTTTTATTTTTTATTTTTTTTACTAATTTTGTCGATTAAAAAAGCTCATAACTACCCATATTCTTTTATTGGTGTTGGCTTGGAACAAAATGTAATATGTATTATGATTTGACACACACCTACCTACATTACAGAATATTTTTTTAAAAAAACGTGCCCTTACGACTGCATCCAACAAAAGTTTAGCCCTGTAAGCAAGGGGCCTTTTATTCGTTTCAAGTTTACTTAACTCAAACATTCAAATCGCATGCAAATAACTTTAGGTATTTACGAAATCTTTATACCTAGTGCATATTAAATTACTAATTTAGGTAATCACATGTTGATAAAAATGGTATTAGATAATGCAATAAGGAAGATTACATTAGACATGAGATTACATTTAAATAAGAGAAATTGTGTCAATTATTTATTATATTACATAGGATCAGATTAGAATTGCTAATTTAGATTTTATGTAAGCATAAGCTTTTAATTTTTTAATATGTATGTTATTCGATTTGTAAATTAATTGAACGCAAAATGAATGAACTTAACATTAATTTACATAAACTTAATCCTACGAATATAAGAAATGCGAAAGTTTGTGCCTATGTTAAATTGTTAACCCTTCACGCTGCAAAAGCTAATTTATAGCCTCAAACAACACATAGGGTACAATTTCTCCAGATTTTTTTTTAAATTCCCGATTGTATAACAATAATCGAAATACGCCCGATGAAGCCGCGGGCAGAGGCTAGTGTTTAATAAATGGCAAATCATAGACAATATCCTCTAGATTGTGCCTTAAAGTCTGATAAATTAAGTAACAATAAGATCATAAACATAACCCGCTATTGTCTAGCCTAGTGTGTCCTTGACTGTACCTACTAGTAATAAATATTTTAGGGACTCGTATGTTAATGATCTTTGCAGGGTTAAGCATTCCCTTGGCTTATTCAACTCTACAGCAGTTTCCTCTCACATGACTAGGCAGGATGTATAACACTGTCATAATCAGATCCATCCATTTATATTTGCATGCTTTTTGTCATAACACAATAATATTTATCTAACTCTAACCCATTACTAGCCTAAACTTGGCTAAAGCATTATCGGTATAAAGCAACTATATTTAATGTCAATAACATTTTTTCCTCTTTAAACATAATAAGTAATCAAAGAAACTGTGATTGAGGTAATCAACTCATTATCCTGTAGTCCCAAAATCTAATTTCAAAGTTTAAACTGACAATTTTACCCTTAAACCTAGTCAGACATATGATTTTTTAATATCAAGAGACCCGATGGATGCACTTTAGTTCCGTGGCATCTTGGTCGCCCCTTGGCGTGGGACGTCACTTGCGTTGATACGCTTGCGCCGTCTCACGTCCAAGGTTCTGCTCGCAAGCCAGGGACCGCCGCAGACCACGCCCAAACCATCAAGTGCCGCAAATACGCTTTTTTAAAGCCAAATTACATATTTGCTGCACTTGCAATGGAAACTTTTGGGCCGTGGTCGTCTGACACGAAAAAATTTATAAAAGAAGCGTCAGACAACTTAATCGGCGTCTCTGGCGACCACCGGCAAGGATCCTTTTTTGCTCAACGACTGAGCATTGCAGTGCAACGGGGTAATGCTGCGAGCGTCCTCGGCACGATGCCGCAAGTGGGTTCAATGGAGGGTTTTATTTTATAAGTTAGATCTAATTAATATGTATTTTTTTTAATGTGTTTTGTTTAAATAAAGTTAATATCTGGTCATATCATGTTGATATTATGAAAAATACATTTTCCTTTCCAAGATAACATTTCTTAACAAAATCCAAATAAAAAAAACAGAAACATTCAAACCTAGTTTTTCCATACTAGCTACAAAATAAACAAAAATCATGGAAACCACACTTGACTTGAGATGTGAGAAACATTATCGCCAGGATCTAAATTTGTATAATTTTTATTAATTTGCAATCTTGTTATGAAGATTTGTACCACATCCAGGGGATCCATAGCTGAAATTTGGTATGCCTACAAAACTTTAATGACAATACAATATAATAATATGGCATCGTTAAGATGGTTTAATGATGGAATCTGATGGTAGTAACAGGATCTCTGCAATACTTAAAGTAGAACCACAGTGTTTGGACTCATTAGGTTGGTCTGGATGGGTAGTAAATGACATTGCAGGGTGGATCAACTTTTCGTTGTTGTTATTCTGTCCCGTAAGCCAGGAGACAACAGTGATACTTTCTTAGAAAAATGGTTATAATATACACTACTAATACGCTTGGAAGAAAAACCATAAAAGAATGGGCTTGTAATTGCCACAAAAGCCGATGTTTGCTGGATTTATATACTTTAAAATCGTGGTTTTAAAGAGTGACCCAGGAGACGTCACCATGGCAACGAGCTACAAAGAAAAGTTGATTGACCCTGCAATAAAAAACAGTCAGCAACAAAACATTGTCCCAAAAATTAAAGTTTTGTCTGCAACTGATTTAAGCGTCGGTTTACAATCCTCATATGAAATATGCCCCCACATGATATAATTTACATGAACTGAACATAAGGTCACCCAGCGTTATAGTAACTTATGTCGTAATGCATCTTGTTTGCTAGTTTTTCATTTGCAATCAGTTTCAGAAAATGATTTATTTACTGTCTACTTTAAGGCTCGGTTTCATTGGTATTTGTCCAAAATGCTTGTAGCGTTGCATTGCGTCATTGCAATAGCTCCCAGACTCAATAACGAAAACCAACTCGTCAAAGTATTGCTACAAGCATGCGGACTAACAACCAATGAAACTGAGCCTTTAGATGTCGTAAAAGCTATGTGAAGGACATAAGTAAAAAAACAAACAACAACCCTCGGTGAATTGAATTTAAATGAAATTATAAAAATCGCAACCTTCCATTGACATTTTCATGTAACATGTCATAGGTATTAAATGCATTCTATAAGTCATGGCCTTTAGTTTACAGGAGCTCACATCATACATTAATTTCCACCCATAACACATTACCCTGCTTCTTTTTATTTATAGCATTCCGTAGTGATTTTACTAACGTCAAATTACAACAGTAATTAAGCAACAGGAACTAAAATTAAAAACTTACCCTCCATTTTGGGCAGCACAAATATAGAAGCTCATTTTCGCTATACTATTAATTTTCTTTAAGCATAAGAATAATTGTACAGAATTACCAGAAACATCTTTTAGCAGGTAATTTTGTTTGGTCTGCTTTTTTCTTTGTATAATTTCTATTGTATAAAAATAATGAGACAAGAATTAAAGACAGGACTACATTATCTGTTCTGTTTGTTCAAGACCAATGGACGTAGTTTTGCAAACAGGAACCAACCCACAATCATTTAGCAATAAAATGTCAACCCTCAGTATTCAGCATTACAGTTGACATACTATTGTCAAATAATTGTGGGTTGGTTCCTGTTTGCAAAACTACGTCCCATTTACAATAACAACTCATACAGTCAATTAGTTCATTGAAACACAAAAGTATAGACATATTATTATTTATTTCTTCAGTATTGGATGCATTATCATTAATTCATTACCATTCATTGTCTTCACATAATCTTTTCAAGCCTTTGGCCATACTTCATCCTTAAATGGGCCTTTCTCTGTAAGCTTGCACAGGACCCATATAAATGCTGTCCTGGCAATTATTATTATGATTTGGCATAAACCAGAGTTCTATTTAGAAGAAAATCAACTATTATTTCACTTAGGCAAGGAAGCCCACTGAATCTATACATATTTTCCGAGTTATTAGCGATTTTCCAAAAAATCATGACAGGGGACTGTTTGAGACATCAGGGGACTGTTTTGAACGTGTCAGGGGATTGTGTAGTGAGGTAGAGGACTGTTTTACTTAGAAAAAAGTCAATTTATATTAATCAATCTATTATTATTTTTATGGCATATTTGCGTATTAACAATCAACAAAAGTTTCTTTAGAAAATATCAACTAAAAACATAACATTCTTCAAACATCCATATCGAAAATTAGCCTTAAGTACTAGAAACATTTTGTACTCACTGAGATCAACAGTCTGGTAACCTATCGCAACCTCGAAAAGTTTTTGACCGAATTTCATTTGACCGAAAACATTTCGTTTTTTATCGTTTCTCCGATGGCACGATTCGTCATTTTTTTATTTCACCATTTGACTTTAAGTAAATGGTTCGTTTGTCCAAGCAACTTTTCTCCTTGTAGTCACGTACCCTATGTATTGTTACGTATTTTATTTCAAAGCCCATTTTTCATTACACCAATGCTACAACTAGCCTGTGGATCGTTTTGTATTTTGTTTCTTAACCCATTTTTCACTTCATCAATGTTACATATAGATTTTGCTACGTTACGTCAAATATTCATTTCGGCCAAAAAATCTTGCTTGTAATTAGTTTCAACTATCTACAAAATGCAACGAGCAAGACGAGTCAGGGCAGAACCGACTCAGATAGGTTAGGTTAGAAGGCCAAGGCGGGAGCTTTGCTCCCGCCTTGGCTTTCGAGGTTATTTTTTTTCTGCCCCGAAAAACTTGCTTAAGTATAATTTATCCAGACAATGCAAAGATCAAGACAATCAGGGTAAAACCGACTCGGAACGGTTCACTTATTTTCTATAACTAAGAAATAAGTCAACACAGATCAAACAATATGATTTATATTTTAACAACATGGTCGATTTAAAATTAGGTAAACTATGAATAAACCGAGCCGTAATATTGGGCAAAGGATACTAAGGTAAAATCAGAAATAGGAAAAAGACAAATAGACAAAGCATTACATTGGACAACTGTTGATACGCCGAAACCAGTAATGAGGTATAGATAATTTGTCAAATCGTTAAAAAACCAAAACAAGTAATGAATAAATAAAACTATTCGAAATGATCATTCGGCCAAACGTAAAAAAACCCAAACCATAATTGACGAAAAGTATTTGTCGAACCAAAATTCGGTCAAACATTTTTCGAAGTTGTGATAGGTAACCCAACAGTCTTATTATTATAATATCAATCTGTAAATGCTTTATGCAGTATACATTGAAATAATTACTATTATTAGTATAATTATTAGAAAACAGTCTTTCAAATACTTAGTTCAACTGAGATCTTCATTTACATAAATCTTCACTAATTTCCGTAACCCTTTTTCTTTTTACTTTTGGTACTTTAACTTTTCTTTTTCTCTTATTTCTTCTTTTTTGAGGGTCATTTTTTCTTTTTAGGTATCTTTGTTTCTCTGCTTCTCTCTTTTTCTCTAGCAACTCCTCACGGGATAAGTTTTTCTTTTTGGGAGCCATTATGTTCGATCAGCCTGTGCAAAATAATTTTAATTTATGAACAAAATAATGCAAAACAATGATACTGTGGTGATTCTACATTAATAACTAATTAAATTGAAAATTTAAAAACCCCCGACTCATATATAGTGTATTGTGTTATACTACTCGAGCCCTTTTATTTGATACCCATATTGAGGCGGATGTGACAAAATATATTAATCTGACATTTTATGGGGGCGGCCATCTTGGATTAACTTTCATCAAACATAGCTAAGAACACTCCCGGCTGATACACCTATTAAAGAAAAAAAACAAAATCAAAATCGGTTCATCCGTTCGGGAGCTACGATGCCAAAGACAGACATACACACACACACACAGACACGTCAAACTTATAACACCTCGTCGGTTCTGCGTCGGGGGTTAATAAAACCGATTAACGGTATAAATTTACACAAACAATGTCGCACTGCTAGATCAAAACAGTATCAACTCAAAAAAACTGTTAGATTTGTTTCAAGTCCTAACACATTGGTATTAAAGTTGATTTAGAAATACAGTTTTATTTTGAGTTGATGCTGTTTTGATCTAGCAGTGCGATGTATAAAAATAAGAACCATTACACAAATTTGACAGTCCCCTGTTATGGAGAACAGTCCCCTGCTACATTTTAAGGCAGGGGACTGTTGCCAGGGGACTGTGTATTTCGGATAAATTCTGCAATGTTTACAAAACGGATGTTAATTAGTTTTTTAAGAACCTACCTATCTTTTTAGGCATACATAACAAACCAATAAACTATATAACAGAGATAATTAAAGCAATTAATATGAGTATTATTACTTACCAGAGGACTGTTTCGGGTAGCAGTCCAAACGCGTGTTCACGTCACAAGTGACGCTCTGACACTAAACAAAATAGCGTCTCGCCGGCGATTTCTTCATGGTCGCCAACTTCACGACAGTGGCGTTTCGTTTCACTCAAAGAAACGTTTGTAAACCTTATAGTTTTCTTTTATTATGGCTTTGATTTTTTGACAGGTGACTGTATAGAAATTCAGGGGACAAAGTTTACAAGTTTACTTAATATATTATATAGGTAATCAGAATCCTTGTTTTACGACAATTATACAATTTTGTTATTTTAGTGTATTATATTACTTGCCAAATGTATTTAGCTTCACTAGTTTCTTCGTAAATCTCATTTCTATGTGGGAATACAGTGATGGGGACAGCCAGGGGACTGTAATTTCAGGGCTTCTATCACGACTAAAAAAAAACTTAAAATAGTCACGACTTTAAGAACAATTTGCCTGTAGAGTTTAGGGGTTTAAGTTTTATTAGAAGTGATGTCTATTTGAATATTTAAATTACTTTTTGTAAAAATTGACCGGGACAGCCGATTACAAGCTTACAGAGAAAGGCCCAAATAATTCCCTTAAGTACTTCCAGGGAAATGAAAACTTTCTAGAACCAATTGTATGTTATGATGTAGGCTGGGCATAGAATATCTTGTGTGCTAAATCCAGAAGCCCTTATTCAGACACAAACATCTCAAGCTCTAAATAACATCACAAACTTTCACATACATTCAACAAATTTAGGATGCACATGAAGTAAAGAGACATCCTCAGACAACGGACTATTTTAAATAAAAAAAGGGTACGTATCATAATATATATATATATATATATATATATATATATATATATACAGTGGTGGACACATAATTAAAGACACCCCCTAATTGATCACAATAAACTTGATTATGGTACTACAAATTGCCAAAGTAGGTATTAAATATAATGTATTTGTTACTAAATCATACATATGACGTTGTATTCTTAAAATGAGAGACAAAAAAGGTTGTGTTGCTTAGTAGTTTAGACACTGCTCATTATCGGAATGTAACACAAACTTTTTTAACGTACTTCTAGCTGGCCAGCTAATTAAAGACAGTGAACGCTGTGTTCTGAATTTAAGAAAAGAAAAAAAGGCTACATTCTGTCTTTCTTTGTTTTGCCGCGTATTTGCATGAAACGTCAACATAACTCATAAAATTTAACTTTTTTCATTAAAATTAATACGTTTTAAACGAATCAATATGGGAAAAAACAAAAGTTGCGATTCGTCCACGAGAAAGATTATTTTGAACTTTCATAACAAAGGTTGGTCATACAGAAAAATCTCAAACCATTTGAACTGTTCTAAGGACATGGTTATGAATGCTATAAAACATTTCAAGAAGTTCAACATGACTGAAAACGTACCCAGAAAACCGAGACCTAGGAAAACTACTCCACGGGAAGACTCTAGGATGGTGTTGTTAGCAAAAAAAGAACCGTTCAAAGGATCAGAACTGATACGTTCCGAGTTATTTGGCTCTGGAGGGTCGACGGGTGTATCTGCTAGAACAATTAGACGAAGACTATGTGAGGCAAACTTGCACGGGAGAGTGTCTCGGAAGGTGCCACTTTTGAAAAAGCAAAATGTTAAGGCAAGGTTAGCCTTTGCTAAAACATATGAACACTGGACTGAACGAGAGTGGAAAAATGTACTGTTTTCGGATGAAACAAAAATTAATATGATTAATTCTGACGGAAAACAATATGTTAGACGCCCCCCGAACAAAGAAATGGATCCAAAGTACACCAAGAAAGTAGTGAAACATGGAGGCGGAAATATCAAAGTGTGGGGCTGTTTTTCAGGACTCGGTGTCGGACCAGTCAGGAAGATAGAAGGCAATATGGATAAATACCAGTACAAAAATATTTTAGAAGAAACCATGCTACCCTATGCCGAGCAAAATTTACCGGTCATTTGGACGTTTCAACAAGATAATGACCCAAAACACACTGCAAAAGTAGTAAAAGACTTCTTAAGGAACCAGTTTGTGACAGTTTTGGATTGGCCCCCGTACAGTCCGGATTTAAATCCGATCGAAAACTTGTGGTACCAGGTGAAGAAGACAGTCGCGACAAAGCGTACATCAAACGTCGATCAACTTTACACAGCTTTTACAGAAGCATGGGAGCAAATTCCGGTTCAAGCTTGTACAAAATTGATCGCTTCCATGGCCAAGAGATGTCGTGCTGTTATTGCTGCAAAAGGACATGCGACCAAATATTAATTCGTATCGGAATGTATCTAAAAACATGTTAGAAATCGTATGTAATAAGATATTTTCAATAATAACTCTTTTTTATTTATTTCTTGTAAGCAAATGGAGTGTCTTTAATTATATGGCCAGATCTTACTAATCTTATCTTTGATTTACACTGCTTACAATTAAGTTTTACCAAATAAAAGACAAGTTTTGTTGTTAATGTTTCGCTTTAACATTACACAATAACAACACAAATATTTTATTAATTGTGTAGCAAGTTACAATAGCGGGCTGATAAAAAATATACAGACAAATCTTAATTATTTTAATATGCTTCCAGTGTCTGTAATTATGTGACCACCACTGTACATATATACATATATACATACATACATACATACATAACATCACGCCTTCTTTCCCAGAGCAGGGTAGGCAGAGCCACAGAAATACCAACAACTCCAAAAAGACTTGTTTATATTTCTGTAACCACATTTTGCACAAACAGGCTAAGAAGTTTACTAGTGTATTAGTGACAGGGTGCAAGCCCATCGCCTAAGAGTATTCCCTTAGTCGTTCCCTAACCCTATGGAGTGGCACTATTCTAACCCAGCAACCACAGGGGGTAAAATGGTCATAATCTCATAATATATAATGATTTAATTTCTGAAACCGTAAACTTCTCAGGATTGTTATAAAACAAACCTAACCTATTGGGTTCTTAACATTGGCCTTTTAAAAAATCCTGAAAAGCTTATGGTTTCAGTAATAAAATCATTTTATATTATGACCATTATGGATTATGACAGAATCGATTATTTTGAACTTTATATATTGTAAAATGATCCAATATATATACTGTTTTTATGGCTGCTATTTCAAGTCCTCATATAAGCATATAGCATATATATCCTCATATCTTTGATACCCCAGTTAGTGAATTGGGAGTTCCCGAGCCTATGATGTTAGCAATCTCAGGGATTGAGTACAGGCAAATATTTTTATGACAAAGTATCATCATATTTGTTAGACACTAATTATAGATACTTATCTCAATTCAAAGATCATATTATCAAAAATTGATTGTTGCAGAACTAATGAGTAACCTTTCTCATATGTATATAAGACTCAAGTGTCAATCAGAGGTACTTGTTACTGGTTTCATCACGTTAATTGTTTCTTAGGCAATAAATTGTTTACATGACTGATAATGCAAGTTGTTTGTTTTCTCTACAACTGGCACACTACACAAAGTGATTTCTCTCCCAAGGAGTGCCAGTGTATGCAGCCCAATTTTGACAAAATATATTTATTCTTAATAAGTACATCCAACTTTTCCTCAACGAATTCGAGTATTTTTTTAATTGCCATATGACTGGGCTCACTATGACAAAATAGGAATTAGGTCCTCAGGGTCCAGAAAGAGAGCTAAGTATACCTTAGTACCGAAAACTAAAATTAAATAGATAGCAATATCTTAGGAAAAGTATTGCACGTAGCGATAAAGCATGACTAAATGAATGAATACATCATCTAAAGGCGTGGTGACAATTTACCAACGATAACCGACCGACCTACACACATCATAACGCCCATTTCGCAGATTAATTTGCTCAATACAATGAGCCGCACCATCACGTATGGTGTCTGAACTTACATGTTCCAAATAAAGTATTATTCATCATATAAGACAAGAAAATCTCTTTTACGGACTGAATTATTAAAGGAAGTACTCACCCTATTCACTCAAGGAAGTCAATAATCGACAGTTGTTATATGATTAGAATAACTTCCACTTTAATGATTCACCATAAAACAAACACAATTCACTGTATCCTCAACACTTTACAAATAAAAGCGAGATACTTTGGCAATTTTATACACTAAAACCGCCGCCTAACCGTGCCACAAAACGAAAATGGCAGCGTTGATTGAATAAAAAAAAACATTTTATATTTAGTTCCGAACTTCTCCGCTGTAGCGCCAGCTGACAAAAGTTTTTAACCTATATTTTTGTATTCATTACGATATGATATTACTCTATGATAATGATTTTGACCATTACGAATATTACGATGATAAATTAATGAGATAAACAAGTATAATTTATTTATTTATTAATTCTTTGATAAAACAGAGTTTTACATGTCAAATAACAATTTCTAAATATTTTATTAAATAAGTAGCATGCAGGTATTTCGGGTAGGTATAATTTATAATTCAAGTTTATTCACATCAGTTACCTAGCAATAAGAATAATCTATAGGTACAAAGTATGTCAGTATAATTATTAATTATCAATGGTTATTATTTTTTATTCCCGAATAAATGTGCACAATGCTCATAGCAGACTACTAAACTTAAAGAAACTCGAATCAATATTTGATGCAGGTATGTCTTTCTCCGTGTCCGAACTCGGTCGATATTTACCACTACAGATTGTAATGGCTCATTTACACAAAGGCCCATTATGGGCAAGGGTAAGGGACAGAGTAATTATGTGTATGAGACAGATTAAAGAATAATAATATGTTGCTCGCTCTAAAGGCGTGTCCGCTGCAACGCTGCGCCAAAAACTAACAAAACTTATTAGCAAAATGTGTAACAAAACATGTTTAGGTACAACTGCACGTCCATTGCGACTTAAGAGTATGTATAACAATGTATTATTCGGCATAACAATTCACTTTTCTTTTGACAGCTGTAATCCCAGTACAATTTGTCATCTTTTCGACCGATTTTAATAAAAAAAAAATTGGTTTGATAGAGTATACTGCCAAGGTGGTCACATTGTCACCACATCTGAATCTGATGAGGGGATCAGTGAGGAATTGAGGGAACTCCTCAAATATTGTAGGCAAACATATAGCGATTTTAGTATTTTTAGTAACAAGTCTAGCATTACCATTCAGAAAGTATAACTTGGTGCAGTGGAACTGATGATGAAGACCTCAGATGGCCACCGGAACTTCTCAACGGTACCTATTTCAAGGGTGGCGATAAGATATCTCGACTAACGGCCGAACCCTATATTCAAACCGCGGATAGGTGCCTTACTACGGATTAAAATTTGACACATTTTGTATGGGAAAATGTCAAATTTCAACCCGAAGTAAGCCTTATCTATTTGCGGTTTGAATATAGGGTTCGGCCGTCAGATAGTTGAGCGACTACAACGAAGAATATTGACTTATTGAAATATGACTGACTTTCCCGCGGCGTTGCTAGCGACGCGCTTGAAATAACTTAAATTTTCATATCAACGTAACAGCGTATTATAATCACTAAAAAGTATAAAATAAAATAAATGATATACGCCTTCAAAAAAGCTAAAAAGCTAAATGTATCTTCTTCTAAAATTGTAGGTACCTAATAGGTTAGTTCAACTGAAGTCGGCGACCACAATATTTTCAGCAAAAAAAAAAACACAAGAAATAAAATGATTGCTTCATTCTTCTTCTATGATCCAAAGTTAGCAATGGAAATATGGAAATAATAATAAGCAATCACTAAATACCTACAACGTGTCTTCTTGAACCATCACATTGGTGGAATCAAAAAGCTTTTATGTTAAATGCATAGATAAAAGAAGAGAATGGATATGACACGTTGACATATACAAATAATAGGCTAGTTGACTCTGTTTTAAAGTAGGTCTCAAGTTATTAATTATTGTCCGATTAGATGAAAAAAAATATTCCCATATTTTTTTAGGACCTACAAAACCGCACAACTAAATTTTAAAAGTTTAGTTTTCGTTAACAGGCGAAAACGCTTACAGCCATATTAGTCTATAGATTATCTGTGCTGTGACGTCATACGGGCCGAAAACAAACATTTGACATTTGACGAGAGCATTTGACATATAGATAAACAATTTATCATTTTCGAAACCTCGATACTTTTATTAATAAAAACCATGACTGCCACCAGTTTACATGGAAAATATAGTAATTAACGTTATTGTATATTCCGAGAATGAAAGAACACATCAATTACGACCCCAGGGAAATTATGGATTAGAATGCCCAGTGAAATAAATATGCGAAATACATGGCTAAAACTTGCTAAAAAGGATCCTGACTTTATCGACTAAAACAATTTTTGTTTTTTGCGAAGATCACTTTGATGTTAGTATTTACTTAATAAGTTATTCAGTTTCTGCAGAAACTTTTATCTAGAATAATAATAAGCTCGACAGAGCAGAAATCTGGATTCAAGGCAAAAAAAATACCGACCATCAATGTGTCGATTCTTGGTAAGTTTGTGCTATCTGCATTCACGAATCCAACATCCATGATTGCTCTTATCAATAAAACTAGAAAGCAGTAACAATAATACACAGATTAGATTATTTGTATTGTGCAAAGAAGATTAAATAATAAATAAATAAATTAGGTTTTTACTAATGTTAAAACGACTACGATCATAATCATAACACAACCTCAGAGTCCATGAGTCATAAATGTCAATGTCATTTCACAGCACAGAATACTTACAGAATATACCTACCATTGCGAATTTCACTTGTATAAGAACCGACATGAAGTATGCTTAGACTCCTATGACGTCACAACAAGTCCGACAGCGTTTTCAGAGTTCAAAATAAAAAATAAAAATGAACAATTTTTAAATAAAAAATACGTAGCCATCTTACACTTTTAATATCTGAAATCGATAAATATTGGTTTCTTAAGTCTAATACTACAGAAAATATTAATTTATTAAGCCAAATTTAATATGAGGCAAGTAGCCTATTAGTTATGTAAATGCTATGCATTCCGACATCAAACACTCAAAAATAATGTTGTCTCTTTTTAACTTACTTCTATGTTCCTAAGTAAAAAGAGATGACAGTACGTCAGCCAGTACAATAATGGCAACATTTATAATTTGACGTTTAAACAAATACCTAACGGGCCTAGTCTGCTATGTTTAGTTAGCTTGTCATAAGTATCTGATGTGTCAACCATGCCGAGTTCGCAAAAATGATTAATATCTTGTTTTCCGTATTATATATCGCCAAAAGTTACACATGGATTGAAAGAGAAACTTCATCATAATGTCTCTTAAATGTAGTTTGTTAGGATGTGGTGGAAGAAACAGCAAAAACCAGAAATATTTTACATTTCACCGGTAAGTTTAAGTTTTTGTTAAAGTATTGGTCAGTTTTGTCATTATTGGGGGACTTACATATGTAGTACATTATTATTAATCCATAGATCAAGATTAGTTCAAGATTATAATTCGATTTGCCTTTTATTTACAATATTTTTAAGTAAACAAACCGGTGAATTTGACAGCTAGGGCTGTTTTTAAAATATCGAAAATAACTTGGAAATTTCTAATCATGACAATTAATATTAAATTAACCTGTTTTTTTGTAATTGTATCATATAGAACGTATATGGAATGTGCCGAAGAAAGCAAAGAACCATCTTTCATCATGGATTACTATTTTTAAGGATTTTGGGAAAAAGTATACTGAGAAAGTTTCATTCCGAAATTATTTAAATACAATAATATTATTCCGAAATGAAGTAATGACTAAAGTTTTATACCTACTAAAAATCATCTAAGACAGCACCAAATATTTTTATTTGTTTACTTGACGACACGTTAGCCTAGTTGATAGTGACCCTGCCTACGAAGCCAACGGTCCTGGGTTCAAATCCCGGTAAGAGCGGATAAATTTGTTACGGTCTGATAATATAACAAGTCATATTTGTAAAAAAATGCAGGATTTAAAGACTGGTAATACACGATTATTTCAGATTATTGGCACTCTCACGCTGTGGCACTGTTTTGAATAAAAACAAAAGTAATTAATTATTGTTAATATTTTTGTTGCTTTTTATGATTCTGGAATTTTATCATTAAAAGAACTTAATGAGTCTTTTTTATGAAAGGAATAACTAAGAAAGAAATTATAGTTTTGTTGCTTTGTACTTTTAATTACATTAACTCACTCGAACTATATTTACCTACTGAACCAGTGAAATACTTCATCTCTAGTCTTCATCATCGGTTCCACTTTACGAAATAAAGAAGTTAGGTTGACACGAACGCGTTTCAATGCGCGGTCGAAGCGTTGAAATGACAGGCAGCTCGTGTCAAGATCTTGCCTGCGATGCATGGCGGCATGCGCGGTCATGTAAACGATAGCACTACTTTGTTAGAATCTTGTACCGCGCACCACGTCAACCACGCGTTCATGTGAACCTAGCCTAAAGCTTTTGGAATGCAAATGCTGAAAATAGTAAAATATGTCCGCAATTTTTGAGAAGTTCCGTCGTTTACTCATAGATTCCATCATCAGATCACTCCAACTTTTCTATGGGACTATTTCCGACCTTTCCTTTCCTTAACGGTGGAAAGGCCCCACCGTGCTGGTTGTGCTCAAGACGACGTTTCGCAAGCCCTTCAGGTATCCCACTGCTACTGCATCTTTATACAGGACATGCGAAGTACTAAACTTACAGAACAGACGAGTTGAGAACCTCCCACCCATATGGTTGGTTTATCGATAACTTTATTATTACTATCGAATCGGGGCAGCACTTAAACATGTGACAGTCCGCCATTTTGTTTGCTATGGTAGTTTAGGCCGACACGTTTATTCTGTAGGTATGTCATACCCATTCTCTTTCTTTATCATTGGTTAAATGACAATTGATAGAGATTACACGGCGAACAACGATTTTAAGCAAAGAAAGTGACCGTGGGTGTTTTTGTCCCTTTCTTTAACGTGATCTTGAGTTTTTGAGAAAGCGACAAAAAACATAAGTAACGTCATTCAAGATCACTTTTCTTAGCTTCATAATATGGTTCACCGCGCAATCCCCAATGGTATATAATCTTCTTGGGTGAAATCATCGATAGCTCTCAATCATGGTCTCGCCCGTGGCCGTAGCGCTATATAAACAAATATCAGTGCTGCCAATTTAGCACAATTAGGACAAGTTTAGTTTTAAAACTTTACATTGAACACTTAGCACAATTTTTAGCACTTTCAATTTAAAAACCAAAAAATAGTATTAACAGTTGTCAATAATCGAACACAAGACACACAAATTAGACTGTTAAGACCAACAACGGAAAAATATTCAGGATTTAGCACTTTTTCCAGCATAGTTTTAAATAGCACCAGATAAAATTCGGAGTTGGCAACACTGCTAAGTTTATTGATTCGTAGGTATTGCATTGCAGTTGCAGTTTGCAACTTTGCAATCGATCGATACTCGATAGGGTATAAGGGTACTCCCAAATGTCGGAAAGTTTGTCTCGGAAAAACTGATTTTAATCAATCACATTGTAATATTTTAAATGTGGTGGTATTGTACGTTTCCATTCTGTGGCGCAATAGTACAATAATATTATTTGTTAACAAACAAATAAGAAACTAAATAGCTTAGCTATTTGAAAAAATGAGCGCTGCAAACAAAAGTGCAGTAGAAAACATGGAGGAAGACGTTACCGATAATTTTCTGGTAATTAACTTGAACTACCTCTGCTATTATGAATCATACTTTTGTTAGTCCAAACAATAACTTTAAGATGTTTTTTACTAGATGGAGAACGATGTCGTGTTTAATCGTAATCGCAATCGAAGCTGTCAGACGAGGAGCGCAAAGTGGTTGGCCATCGAACAAATCTACGAAAAACTTCATCGTCCTAATTTCTACAATATCGGTCACACCTACCTCAACGACGTATTAGACTTCACGTTCACAGCAAAGGTTGAAAATGTCGGCTCAATATACGTTCTTCATATATTTCTTTCAAACAGGTTCGAAGCATTTGTGATGATATCAATCAATGAAGGTAGTGACCTAAAGATTGACAGGAAAAATGGAAAAGCCTTCCTTTCCTCAATCTCCAGAGAGCATTCATTTGTAGTGAATCCCATTCCACCTATCCCTTGTGAAGGAACCCCACATTATGTAACCTCTTACAGCTTCTCTGAATTAGATGTTGAGCTACTGAAGGACAAGAAATTATACATAGCTTTTTCTTATGTTGAAAGTAAGGGTCTCAAACAAGAAATTATTGATGACATTAAATTTAGCCATGATTTTGGTGCAATATTAACGGAGTCAATAGGTTGCGATTTTAAAATCATATCAGCAGATGGAAAATCATTTGAAGTTCATAAGGCAATGCTGGCAGTTCACAGTAATGTCTTTAGAGCAATGCTTAAAGAAGACACTGCAGAGAGTCAAAACAACTTTGTTGAACTGAGCGATGTTGGTAAAGAGGACCTCAGTTCAATGTTGGAGTTTATTTACACTGGGACTTTAAAGGATTTGAATAATACTAATTGGTATAATTTACTCATGCTATCAGATAAATATGATCTCAATGGCTTGAGAGAGTTATGTCAGCATGCCTTAACTCAGCAACTGGCTAGTGACAATGTTCTGGAACTCCTAATTGCAGCTGACATGTACAACACGGATGAATTAAAGACTGCATGTTTGAAGTTCATTAAAAAGAACATTCCTGTCCTCAAGGATAGTACTTTCAAAGAGATTAAAGATGTAAATTTAATGCGCGAGCTCTGTGAATATCTAGCACAGTAAGTAAACAAGCTAAGCTGGAAAAGAGTAAGGATAAGAGTATTTAAAAAAAAGTAGGTACATTAACGAGGTATAAGAATTGTTTAATCAATCTTGGCTGAGATATGGATGTTAAACATACCATTCTGTAATGGACTGTAGGTACTGTAATACTTGTATTTAACACTGATTATTGTCTTTCAGATTGTGTTTTAGATATAACTATTGAATAGAGGGGTTAACTATTTTCATTGAACATAGCCAAGAACCATCACCATCACCTAATTATCAACAGGTTCCCTGTCCCATGGTTTTACTGATATGGCCAGGAACTTTTTATCTTTAAATCAATATACATATGTATACCTATCTATCAATCACTATGACACAAGACAATGACGTGTCTTATACGAAACAATACTAAAATAAATTTTATTATTACTATGGGGACGTGTCAAAAGAAAGAGCTCCCGCCAGTTGCTTTAAAACACATCCAAATCACATGAAATATCCTTTATGGTAAAATAAAATATTAGCTAATATTGTTTAATAATAAGATTTAAAGCTATGTAATGTATTGATCAAAATAATAATAGTAAATGTCTACTTATATTATAATATATATGTCTGCTCTCAAAAACTAATCATTTATATCACAAAGATCAACTAGAAAGATTTATTTATTTCACCTCTACTTAATTTATCAGGGTGTTTTTTTGGTCAGCAACTTCCTCAATAGGGGTTACTATATTCATGTTTCTGAGCTCAAAAAAATGTTTTTTTTTTTTCTTCAATAGTTGAAAGAATGTCCTCGCTATTTTATTAATCATGCTCTCTCGTTTCTGTAGCTACAAAGGGGGTACGCCGCTTATCGTCACTATGTTATTGTTTGATACTACCCTCACAAAATTATGCGCCAGCGACGTCAGCTCCGTGTTTGTTTCGAAGGGAGTGTTTGTTAAGTAAAGTGTTACATCATTTAATTGATAAAAAAAATGGCACGGCGAAAAAAATTACTTCTGGACAATCGTGAAATGATTGATGTTGTGAACATTTGTGAGTGGTCAAAACATTGCTGACACCGTTAGGATTTGGACTGAACGATTTCCTGATCGGCAGGCCATTACACGCTACACTGTATAGTCTACCGTTAGCAACCTTTACGAGTGGGGTACTTTTGAAACGCCACGCCATGCTCAAGGAAGAGGCCAAAATGAGCTTGCAGTGGATGTTAAGCAGGCTTTTCTCGGTTTGTAATCTTTGACGGCCCTAAGCCTAAGGGAAAGATGAATCATAACATTGTGCACGGTGATTACGTCATTACAGTTTCGGTAAATACGGCGCATGGTAACCACAATTAAGTAAAATAATGGGAAAAATTTAAAATGCTATTTCTCTGACCTTAGGTTTTTTAATTTTTTAATAAGATATTAGGATTCAGCATTAATTGTAGTATCTCTCCTGTTTTGGAAGTTGTCGACCAAAAAAAACATCCTGTATACAGGGCGTCGTCCCACGGCTATGCCACATGGAAGGAAAGTACCTTGAATATTGTAGATGGAACATTTTACTGAAAGAAGACATTATTTTACATAGTGTCAGAAATAAAAGGAAGACTTCCTTTCCTTACTATGTTATTTAGCAAAAAATAATCCTTATGATGAAGCCTTTCCATCTGTATGATAAAGCTACGGCTGCTGGCAGCTGGTGTAACGGGTTCGATTCCCGGTTCAACCATGTAATTATTTAAATATCTATGAATGCAGTTTAAATTGTTTTTTAAATTAAAATAATGTCTTCTTTCAGTAAAATGTTCCATCTACAATATTCAAGGTACCTACTTTCCTTCCATGTGGCATAGCCGTGGGACGCCCTGTATAATTCACTATGACTTTCCCATGGCGTTGCTCTTATCGAGCTTGAAATGCCCTATAGTTTCTTATCCATTGAGAAGGGGGACTACATAACAGCATATTATGATCACAAAAAGTATAAAATAAAAATTAGATGTTTTAAAAACAACGAACCATCTTTAAAAAAACAGGAAAATCCATTGGTACATTTTCAACCAAAAGAAAACGAGGCCCCTTTTATATTTAACTTTATTAAATCATTATTATTTGTTGCTATAGCGGCTTTAGTAATACATTCTGAAATTTCAAAGTGTCTAGCTACGACGGTTCACGAGATACAGTCTGCTGACAGACAGACAGATGGACAAACGGCCAGCGGAGCGGGTCCCGTTTGCAGGTTACGCAAATGAGAATCAATATCAAAAGAGAAGCCTACCACACTGCAGTTCAATGATATACATGCAGTAGAAATTGTATTGTTGGTGCAATATATCGTATTTTTTTGCGACATGCAACATTGCCTCTAAGGCAGACTTGGAATTTTGCCTTGCCGGAAGGTGTTATTTATAGACACAAAAGATTTTAAAGTTAACTATCTAGGTGCATGTAAAAAATAATATAAACCATATTTTTTCAACTTGCCAATCTCAAATAGCTGTATTTAAAAGTGTCGGGACAGTGGTCCAACTGATCAAAATTAGCATCATAAAATATGAGGTAGGTTTAGGTTATGTTAGTCCTTAGGGCCAAATCACCTAGGAAAAGGAGCTTCGCGGGAGCGAGGTTCCGTCGAGCCTGATAATTAGATTTCAAATGGAAATTATTGATCGTTGGACCACTGCTCCGAAAGGTTTAAAAACATCTGCGTTTAGGACCAACACTCGAACGATCCTCATCTGACCAATCCACGTCAAGTGTCAAACTAGGTTGTTGATGTTGGCTGTTGTCACTCGTCAGTCAGCAAAGGAAACAAAACAAATAGGTATTCGCTATTTCCTTCCGCGCTAGAGTGGACGTATTTGTTGAAATCTCACAAGATTCTATTCACGCTAATTTCAAAATGTCTAGTCCTGTAAAAACGGTTATTGCTCCTGTAAATATTGCAGTGATAAAATATTGGGGAAAACGCGACGAAGAACTTATTTTACCGTTAAACGATTCCGTTAGTGCTACTTTAGATACCAGTGTAATGTGTGCCAAAACATCTGTGTATGCTAGTTTGAAGCTCTCCAATAATGAAATATGGCTGAACGGGAAGAAAGAATCGTTCGAAAATAAACGAATGTTGAATTGTTTGGAGGCAATTAAATGTATAGCAGCTAAAGAGAAAAGTGTTGATGACGATTTCTTAACTTGGAATGTTCGTGTCTGCTCTGTCAATAACTTTCCAACAGCAGCGGGTTTGGCGTCTTCTGCAGCCGGATACGCCTGCTTAGTAACAGCGCTAGCTAAATTGTATAAAGTGAAGTCTGATGTAAGTTGTGTAGCACGATTAGGTTCCGGCAGTGCCTGTAGAAGTGTTTTTGGTGGTTTTGTACAATGGCATGCTGGTACAGATCCTAAAGGAAAAGATTCTATTGCAACCCAAATTGCTGACGCTCACCATTGGCCTGAAATGCGCGCACTTATTCTTGTGGTAGGAGACAGTGCAAAGAAAACTAGTTCTACTAGCGGCATGAAGATTACTTCAGACACATCGGAACTCCTCACACATCGCATAAAGTTTTGTGTACCTCAAAGAACTAAAGATATTATCCAAGCTATAAAAGAAAGGAACTTTCCTAAATTTGCTGAGATAACTATGAAGGATAGTAATCAATTCCATGCAGTATGTTTAGACTCTTACCCACCTTTTGTGTACCTGACTGAAGTGTCTCACAAGATCATAGAGGTGATTCATAAATATAATGAACTGTGCGGCGAGATCAGAGTAGCTTATACATTTGATGCAGGGCCAAATGCCTGTTTATATCTACTGGAGAAAGAAGTTCCTAAAATTATATCCCTTGTGAAACATGTATTTCCCTCTTCCACTCCCGAAAGCTTTATCACTGGCCTCGACTCACAAGAAGAAACACTGAGTGGAGATTTCATTCAAAAGATGAACCTAGTAACAGGGCCTACAAATTTGCTTAAATATATGATTTACACAAAAGTAGGTGAAGGACCTACAGAGATCACAGATGGATCTCATCTCTTGGACAACTTAGGTAATCTTGTGAACTGACAGGTTAATTCTAAACTTTAAAGGGTTTACAAATAACAGCATGGTATTTTATGTAAAACTTATTTAATGTAAACTTAATTAAATAAAATATAATTAAAGCTGTTAATAAATAAGGAAATAAGGATGACTCCACTTCAGTCACACACCATAACGGGTGCATAAATACCATTGTTCTTTTAGTTGAATAGGGCTTTGTCATTTCATACAAGACTATCAGTACTACTAAAATCTATCTTTACAAATGATTTAGAGCAAACTACTTATCTATTGTATAATTTTCATACACAAGAATGTTATCTACAAACATACTTTACATGCCAATAGAAAGATTTGAAACATGTTTTTTTTAATGCTAATGTGTCTGAGATAAGGATGTTATGTATGGTATTACAATGAAAACAATTTTAGTCAGTCCTTTCATTTATTTTTCATTTTCATATTGGAATAAGAAGCCTAAAAATAAATGAAACCACTTTATCGGGCAGAGACTGAAACCTGCCATACTCTGATGATGTTGTCAGAGTAACCAGCAAAGAGGGTCTGACCGTCTGTGGACCACGCCAGGGATAGACACTGGGGTGGGTCTGACTTCTGGTTCTGTGTTTGGTTGATGATTTCTGGGCGGAGTTCCTCCACCATTTCCTTGCTCTCCAGATCCTGAACAATTAAAAATTAGAAGTCAGTTTCCAATTGACAATACCAGGTGAACTAGATGATATTGTTATATGACTAGATAAAATTACAAATGGGATTGCCAGACTACATACCCAGATCTTGATGGAAGGTCCGAATGCAGCACAGAGCCAGTATCTGTTAGGCGAGAAGCACAGGGCGGTAATGATATCATTGTGGTCCAAGGTGTGCAGATGCTTGCCATCGTTGAGATCCCACAGCATAGCCTTCATGTCCTTGCCACCAGATGCACAGAGAGAACCATCAGGGGAGACGGTCACTGTGTTCAGGTAACCAGAGTGGCCAAGGTGGTTGATCTTGAGCTTGCAATTAGTAAGATGCCAGACCTAATAAATGAAAAAGACAAAAACAATATGAATTAGTTTAATAGAACTATTAAAATATTGTTGAAAAAATAACTTGCTATTGATGATTGATTTAACAAACCTTGACTGTGCGGTCCCATCCAGCAGACACAATGATGGGGTTGGCATGGTTTGGCGAGAAACGGACGCACGACACCCAGTCACTGTGGCCATCATCCTGGATAGTGTACTTGCACTCGGCAAGAGTGTTCCACAGTTTGATTGTCTTGTCCCGAGAGCCAGACACAATCTGTCTGTTATCCACGGAGAAAGCCACAGACAGGACATCCTGGTGCAAAAAAATAAAAATAAGTATTACAACTCTAAAGTGGCCATTATACCAAATCTAGCCTTATAACTACTACTTACTGACAATAGTTATCAGCGTAATAGGAAATCTTCTGCCTCGCATAGGCACTTACACTACACCCCTATCCTTTAATCTTCAGCCTCGCAAAGGCGCAAACTATGTCTTCTGCCGCGCTTCGGCTCTTAACACTATCAAAAAGTTTTTTTATCACACCTTAGTATGGTCTTCAAAACGGCGGGTGGTCTTGCCCGCAGCGAGATCCCAGAGACGCAGAGTCTTGTCCCATGATCCAGAAAGGGCGTAGTTGCCATCACTGGACAGAACCACGTCGGAGATGAAGTGAGAGTGACCGTAAAGACGTTTTTGAGGCACGCCGTAGTTGGTCTCGTCTCTGGTCAACTTCCACACAATGAGAGTCTTGTCTGAAATATAAGAAAAAAAAAGGTGAGCATAACTTAACCAGCTATAAAAGATCGTAATAGGTAGAGATTAATTATCAGCCCCATATCCGCTTGCCGCTCAGGAATCGCGTGGCAAAAGGTTTCATCATCATGTTAACGAAAAATATGACTAGTGATATTCAATGCAATATTTGTTGAACCACATAAGATAAAACTAAATTAAATTATAGTAAGGATTCAAAAGATGACCAAGGATGGAAGTAAAGTTTAGGTTATATCTTACCTCGAGAAGAAGACAGGATCATGTCAGGGTACTTAGGGTTTGTCGCAATTTGCGTAACCCACCCATTGTGGCCACAAAGAGTGCCTCTAAGCTTCAATGTTTCGGTCATTTTATATTTTTAAACGGCTGAGCACCGGTCCGCGACACTCAGCGACGCTACCAAATAAGAAAGAACGTTTTTAGGATTGACAGAAAAGATACAGATATCTAAGACCATAAGCAAGACAGAAGTATACCATTTTACCAAAGCCGACACATACATCTCGGTAAAATCACAGGAAAAAAAAAAATACTGTCAGTACAATTGACTTCATCCAATCGTAGTCTATCAAACGGACGGATACCAACATTTAATCCACTCTCAATGTCACAATGTTCAATTTATTGAGCTTTAATGTCTCGTTTGATAAACCTAGAAATTTATGTGAGATTGTCCACTCACGGGTAGCGTGACACGCAAGTTTTTCACACTTTCAATATAACGAATGAATTACGACGGTGCCATCAGCATTAGTTGCGCATCGAGTGCAAGAGGGATAGCAATATACGAAGTTAAAATAACGGATTTCAAAGTAGAGCCTCAGTTCAAACAATTGATATAAGATTTGATTTACGATCACATTTTGCAAAATTTGATCGTAAATCAAATCAGTGACCGTCATTGATGACCTTTACGAAATACGTTACTAGAGTCTGGCAAACAAAAACGTGACCTGAGAAAACGCGGCAAATTAAAAAATATACAAGTGGTATTACTAATTATAGTAGGAAAAAAATGTTTTGATAGAGTCTGGCAAACGTAAGCGTGACCTGGACTTTTATAATATAGTAATATCACAGGACAATCTCACACAAATTGATCTAGTCCCAAACTAAGCTCTAGGCTTGTACTAATGGGTACTAGACAACGATAAACTCTCTTATATAGAGAAATATATATACTTAAATACATAAAAAACATCCAAGACTCATGAACATATAGACCCCTAGGACCCCTAGCTTCGAAGGAAGGGTCACTACCAACGAGGCTAGTGTGGCGTCAATCCATTTTTTTCCTACTCTAATTAGTAATACCACATGTATATTTTTTGAATTCGCCGCTTTCTATCTGCCTAGAATTATAGTAATTTTCTGTCAGGAAACATGTATGTATGTTTGGGAGTTTTGGAATTAATCAGTAGTTGCAAGTTTGTGTTGTTTTGGCTTTAGCTGTTAAAGTATAAATTTGTTTAAATTAATGTATGTAGTACGCCCAACACAAAACAGTTTTTTGCCAATGAATAATTTGAAGTTCAAAACAGCTGCCTCCTAATTTATTTATTTACGAATCCGTCTTTCGAACTTCGTCAAGAACGGATTTCAAAGTAAAGCCGCAGTCCATCATTTTGATCAGAATGACTGGAGAATAATTGTCTAACCCACGGACTGGAGGACTGATGGTCCGGACTGTTGAGAATGTGAAATAATGAGAAAACCTGTAGTATGCAGGTTTTAATAAACATAAAATTGTACGATATTTAACATTAATACCGGAGAAATCTTGAATGACAATGACATGACAGGCAGGAGTAAAGTTAGAAGTCGGCACAGGAAGGAGGTTGCTATCCGGAGCAAATAGATCATATCACGTCATTCTCCCACACTATAATCTTGAAGATATCGAGGTGGGTTTCGAGTTCTGCTCGATCGTCTAAGAACTGGAGGAGAAGCGTCTATGCGTGGTGGAGCGGTGCTTGAAGCAGGAATCTGTTGCGTAGTAGCTGGGGCTTGAGCAGGAAAAGGGAAAGGTTTTGGCGAACCAGGAGAGTGCGAGTTGGTCGTTCCTTCTGCATGAATCGGTGAGCTTGGTGGCGTCATATATTCTTCTTCAGTCATGGACTCCGTCTCTAAGGTGTCTAGTCTTTCGCCGGTATTCTCCCCGATAGGCGCGAGGTGACGATTAGAAACCGTTGTCTCTCGTCCATCTTGCAATCGGACAAACGAGTAGTCGGGATTTGACTGTATTAATTCGACCTCCTCTACTAAGGGCTGGTATTTGTTCTTACGATCAAATCTTTTCATTAGAACTTGACCTGAACTTGTTAGCCATGTGGGTATCGTATTCCCATTGGGTGATCGGCGAGTGTGCATGAACATCCTTTCATGCGGAGTACAGTTCGTCGCAGTACACAATAAAGAGCGTATCGAGTGCAGGGCCACTGACAAGTAATATTCCCAGTTTTCAATCGGTGCATTATGAGTTCCACAAGCTAATTGTACTGCTTTCCATACAGTTGAATTCAATTTTTCGACCTGGCCGTTACATTGTGGATTGTATGAAGTTGTGTTGCTTGTAGCTACCCCTTTAGAGTGGAGGTATTCCCTAAGATCAGCCGACAGGAATTGCGTGCCTCGGTCTGAATGAATATATGCGGGCATGCCAAAGATCATGAACAAGCTGTTTAGATGCCTGATCACAGTTTTAGCAGTCATATCGCTGCACGGGAAGGCGAAAGGAAATCGGGAGTATTCATCTATAACCGTAAGAATATATTTATTGTTAGACTTTGATGGGAGAGGACCTTTGAAATCCACGCTTAAGCGTTCAAATGCTGATGTCGCCTTTATAAGTTTCGGTGAGGGAGTTGGGTTGTTGAAATACCTCGGTTTGATCTCAGCGCACAGACGGCAATTGCGAGTCATCGTCCTGACTTCGTCGATGGAATAGGGAAGATTCTTACTCTTCAGCCAGTGATACATTCTTGCCACCCCTGGATGACAAAGTGATGCGTGTAGAGATTGGAGTTTAGATGAGGTATTCGTGGTGCAAGCACATATGCGCGATAGGGCATCAGCAGCTTTGTTGTCCTTCCCGGGTCTGTATACTATGTCATAATTATAAGGCGCTAACTCAAGCCGCCACCTTTGTATCTTTTCGTTTTTAATTTTACTGGCGTGTTTTGCATTGAGCATAAATGAAACTGATCTTTGATCCGTTATAAGAGTAAAATGTTTTCCAATAAGGAAATGCCTCCACTTTTTTAGCGATTCTACGATGGCGTACGCTTCTTTTTCGACGGCTGAATGATTGAGTTCACTGTGATTTAAGGTTCTTGAGAAGAAGGCCACAGGTCGTGAATCTTGAGTCAGTGTAGCAGCAATTGAGTGTTCAGATGCATCTGTTTCAACGGTAAAGGGCATTTTATCATCAATAGCATGAATGGAGGACTTGGCGATTGTGGATTTTAAACCTTCGAAGCAATCTTTAGCTTCCTCACTTAGGGGAAAAGAGTCAGCATGAGCAAGAATATGGACTCTTTCGGAGAAATTAGGGATCCATTTAGAGTAGTGGGCGAACATGCCCAATGTCCTCCTCAAGGACGCTAGATCATTTGGCGGTAGCATTTTTAACAAGGGCTGTAGTCGATCACTATCAGGCTTGATGACGTGGTCTTGTATTGTATATCCAAGTAAATTAATGGTACGTTGGCTGAATTTGCTTTTAGTCTTGTTGAGCGTCAGACCATATTTGTCAGCCGCCCGTAAAAATCGTTCCAAATTCATGTCGTGTTCTTGTTGGGTGTTGCCACAAACGGTTACATCATCAAGGTACGCGTATGCACCGGAGAGATCTTCTTTTCTGATGAGCCAATCGATGGTTCTTTGGAAACTGGCTACCCCGTTAGTTACGCCAAATGGAATGCGACGGAATTGATACAAGTTTCCGCAAGCTTCAAAAGCTGTGAAGGGTTTCTCGTGGGTGAGGATGGGGACCTGATGATAGGCGCTTTGGAGATCGATGGTACTGAAGACCGCATACTTAGAAACTTTTGTTACCATTTCTTCAATGGTGTTAATGATAAGCTCTCTAGAAGTCTCGAGCGTATTTTGCCGGACGTCATCCCCGCGATAAATGCGCCGCGAATGGTGTCGTTTTTGTTAGTTTCTGCATCAACGCTCATGAAATCACAGTCTTTTGCGAGTTGTTTGAGGGATTGCATGTAAATATCTATAGTCTCCCCAGCCTGCTGCTTTCTTGTAGTAAGTAAGTGTCTGGCGTAGATAATATTATTGGGCTTGACATATAATTTGTCAAGCGCAGCTATAGCGGAGTCATATGTTTCGTACTCACTAACATGGGCGTAAACCTTCGGCGAGATGTGGTTGATCAAAAGCTGGAGTTTAATTTGAGGCCATTTTGCGGCAGCAACTTTGTCCGCAGCAGATGATTCTGACTGAGCCAAGAAGTTGACGAATGTCTTTTTCCAATGTAGCCATTCTTTTGCAGTTTTATTGGACGGGTCTTCGTCGAATCGTTCTGGTCTTAGGTACTTGTCCATTTATGTTTATTAAATTGAAATAATGAGAAAACCTGTAGTATGCAGGTTTTAATAAACATAAAATTGTACGATATTTAACATTAATACCGGAGAAATCTTGAATGACAATGACATGACAGGCAGGAGTAAAGTTAGAAGTCGGCACAGGAAGGAGGTTGCTATCCGGAGCAAATAGATCATATCACGTCAGAATGATTTCTTTATTTTTAGTTCCCTTCGATACATTATGTAACACACTCGTCATTGTCGCGTCAGTCACCGTCCACGAGCAAATGGGAGACAGACGTGTCACACGACAAAAATATCTAATTTTCATTAGTCGACAAACAGTCCGTTAGTCCGTGGGATAGACGAAAGACGATCATACCCCGATCATTCTGACCAAGCTGATAATCAACTGGTGTACGCGCGTTACGGTATATGTGTCACAGCCCTTAAGTTATGATTGGTTTATAAAGGAGTTCTATGATATTGTCTATGATTTAAAATAAAAAATAAACAAGCGTGATAATATCCCGCTTGGGCCAAAGACAATCCGTTTTGCAGGGATCCGAAAGCAAACAACAAGGGTTTTACCAAACCACCCCTTTTCTTGACGATGTATCTTATAAGATACATACCATAACATTCACTTTTTAATATTTTTTATGCTGTTTTAAATTCTGAAAAGGTTTGAACTCACGTTTTTTTTTATTTTGCCAAGAAAAGAGTTAAGTCGGATTATTAATTTTAATTTTACTCGCACATATAATAACCAAACAGAGACCTTACGATTATTCTCCTAAAATCGCCCCTAAGGCTCTTTTTAGAAAATCTAAGTTAAAAATTACGCTAGCTCCATCACGGTCTCGGTCTCAAGTGAATAGTGACAAGGACTCGGCACCCGAATGTATGTTCACCGATTTCTCCGTCAATTTATGAACCGAGATAAAAAAAGCTTTTTGTTTGATAGGGTATACTCCCGGAGGTGTATATGCGTCTGGTTATTCTGGTACATGTGATATATCTGGGTCTGAATAAAGGGTAGAAAGTGAACTTTTAATGCGAAAAAATACTTTTGCTATCTTACCATTTGCGTGAAGCTCTTTATATTAACAGTTTACTGCCTATGAACTCACGTAAGTCGTGGAACCTTAAATTATTTATTTTGTCAATGATCTGGCAGAGATTCATATTTTACAGAAATTGCTTATATTGGAACGTATTTGTGAACGTTTGAATAGATTCTTCGTAATAACTGACGTCACGCCAGTGGTACGCCATTTTGTAAGTGTCCGCCGTAGTCAGTTTTCTCGGTAGAGTGAAAAATAGTTTATTCGCATGGTTTTGTGTACACCTAAACGATAAGACACTTCTTCACCTAATTTAACGTCTCGTACGTTAATTTCTCAAACTAAAAGTATGGAAGACAAGGCGGCGTTAAAGGAATTGGATCAATGGATAGAGCAGCTAAATGAATGCAAGCAATTGACAGAAAATCAAGTGAAAACGTTATGCGACAAGGTAACGTAGCTTTGTTAGTTATGTTTTATGTTGGGGGATGTGTTTTGTGCATGTTTTAGTTACTGTTTTGGGGTTTCGGTTTCGATCGAGTTGTTGTATGATTCATATACCTACATGAAGTAGTAACAATAACGCACACCGACTTGGGTCGGAGCGGTGCTATCTGTCGGGAAGCTACCGTCTGATATGTGATGGAGTATGGTCATGTCTGCGTCGCATCTAATTGAAGTGCATCGACGTGTAGTGATTTATTCTAGCTACCACACCCAAACATCAATCCTTCCAGTCTGATGTAGCCTAATTGGACAAGATATTTTTAGACGAGTCGCGGAAATAAAGCTCGCTATTTATTAATTCGCTAATCGAGCTTTTGGTTAAGGTTAATCTTGATAAGGTGTATTATTCATCATTATTTTTCCTCATGGTGGGTAGGTAAGGTAAGTACATCAGGTTCTATCAAGTATAGTTTAAAAATATAAAGAAAAGAAAATAATCTGTATTTGTGGATTCTGTTATTGGACTTAACTAGTTTAATAATGCATTATTAGGAATAGATGGATAAACTTTAATTACACTGTTTTAACTTATTTTAAAAGTTGTAAGTTTTTTTTCTAGTTATTTCTTATTATTCGGCCTTACAATTTACTGTAAATTAATTTGGTTAGTTGTATCTAAGTACTATGGATAACTAAACTACCATTCTATTTCTATGGTCTACACATGTAGTTCTTACATGTAGAACACTATATTTTGAAGATAGATATAGTTAAGGTTTAATTAATTTTGTAAACTACATATAAATTCCTTCTTTCCATAATAAGCACTAAGCATACAAGGATGTTTTAAAAATATCTGAATCTTGAAAATTAATCTATTAATTTATTGAGACAACATACTCTACAATTTATGTAACTTAACCTTGTAAAGCCTGATGTGCAATAGGACGTACACAATGAAGGTAATTAAATCTAAACTATAATGTAATGAAATAAAGTTCATATCTCATTGTTTAATAATTGAGGATGGCATTTCACAGCAAAAGTAGTTGAATTTTATTTCCTTGCTAGAAGATTCAAATTCCCTCTCACAAAAATCTCCCTGTAGTATTGTGGGCATTATGAGGCCAACAAGTAAATAGATTGTATAATTAATCCAGTTTTAACAAGTATAGGCAGTGTACAATATCTATACAGCAACCTTAACGTCAGAGGCATATAGTCATATTTTTGAACTGATAATTGACTTCCACTGCATGTCAATACAACTTCAATTTGTATAAAGCACAAATTATTGTTTACAAATTTGAATTTTGGGTATCAACCGTGTATTGAAATTTAAGCTTGATAAAATTTAAGGTATTGATATGCAGATTGCCCACAGCTACTAAGTCTGTTTGCACTTGCTCAAGTGTTGTAATTGTTCCTGTTGTGTGTCTTAACCCTTTAAAAGGCATATAAGCTTTCAAGAGTCAAAAAATAGGTGTTTTTATTTTTAGATTGACTTATTTTAACTGTTTGAGCATCATAAAAGTAAAAATAAGAATATGGTGGAAATAATGTGCCTTATAAAGGCAAAAAATATTGAATGAATCATTTGAATGTTGTGATTAACAATCAACAATATAGTTTAATTGAAAGGTATTTAACATCTCATATGCGGGAGGTCCAAAAAGTACTAAGTACTAGTCTCTTGTGATTACGATATAGTCCATAAAATGAAGCTTAAAAGCTTGGATCTGTGCCTAAGCATCAGGGGTTAAGGAGTCATTAAAAGCCCTTAAATGCTTGTGAATATTGCCTTCTGTAAGATATTAGTCTTTAGATTGTAAGAAATTTGGCTCTTTGTTTTACTGACTTCTTTATAGGTGTATTTTTCAGGCTATATCTTGAGCAATTTGGTTTTTTTATTAATGGTTAACATAAGCAGTTTGAGTTTTGGATGAGATGGTGGTGATGATTACATTTTGTCCTTCACAAAGCATGCATTCCAGAAGGTATACATTATTCTGTCATAATTGACCTTGAAAACAGGAAGTTATTGAATTGGGTCCAGTGACAGGACCCAGATAAGTTTAGTGGCAACCTCAATTTGAACCTATTTGCATTTATCAACAGCATTGAGTTAAATGACTATTATTGGTTTGTGATTAAGATAACCTATGCAACACATTATCTCCATGCTGGGATATTATAGGTGATTTGAACTTCCTATCTTTATTGAATGCCTTGTAGGAATGTTAACTCATTATTAAATACAGTGTATTATGAGTAGGATTAGGACTTTTGGTAGCATATTGTGAATCAAGAATCCATAGAGTCCCTATTTCCTAATTATTCAATACAACACATTTAAATAGCGACTCCATTGATTCTGGAACCATGGTATGGTACCAAAAGTCCTAACCTTAATTATGAGATATTAAGTGTTAATTCAATAAATCAGAATGATTTGTTAAAAAAAAGTCTACATGTGGACATAATAGGATGGGATATTAATATACCTACAATGTCAAATGGTTGGTTCACAACCTAACTCTCCAAAATAAAAGATTATGGCGAACTGAAAACCTCTTTTTTGTAAACTCAACTTGACCTTGGTTGCGACTGAAAAATAGGTATTATAAGTGAATATCAGGGGGTATACCTGTAGAAATAATAAAATCTCAAACTATCAACCTATCTAATTAAAATAGACTTTGTTTAGTGAATTCATCGATTCTCGTTGGCGGGTTAAGAATTCTTCATTCCGCGGCGCATTCACTGAATTGCTGAACTCAAAACTGAGCGCTAGTTAACTTGCCATTTTGTGTGTAAATTTATGTTGAGCATTATTGTATTGAACCTGAAAATTAATAATTGAAAAGGTCTGATTTCCGCTTCCTGCGGGGGGTGCGGCGGTGCGGGGTCATTGTCACACGACCTACCGACCTACCTACCTATCTATAATATACGCGGAAGCTTTTGTTTTGGCCACTAAGGTAAAACGCCTAGTTTTCTGGCTAAGCCCATTCCCGCATAAACGACGTGTCCTGACGCCTGCTTAGCCTGTGCTTTATATCTTTCATTCATATAAAAACATAACTTATATGCACACAGCTTTGAACTATCGACCACAGGAAAGACAACTTTTGTTTTTAAGAGTGTATTAATTATTTTTAATCAAGGCTCCTTTAAGGCTTTATTTAAGGCTCCTTTTTACCCGACTACGGCGAATGTTTTATTATAAATTAAACATGACAACTGGAAATTATTTGCTCAATGACTGAGCGTTGCAGTGCAACGGGGTAATGCCGCGAGCGTCCTCGGCACGATGCCGCAAGTGGGTGCAATGGAGGGTTTTCTATACTAATATTATAAAGAGGAAAGATTTCTTTGTTTGTTTGTTTCAAATAGGCTCCGAAACTACTGGACCGATTTGAAAAATCCTTTTACCATTAGAAGCCGACATTATCCCTGATGAACATAGGCTACTTTTTATTGCGTTATAACAGTCGCTTCTCGCTGTCTGTCCCTATGTATGCTTATTTAAAACTATGCAACGGATTTTGATGCGGTTTTTTTGATTCAAGAGGAAGGTTTACATATACTACTTTAACCCGAAGCGAAGAGACGGCGGGTCGCTAGTATTTTATAAGTCAGTTTTAATTAAAATGTAATTGTATAATTGTTTTTATATTTCTGTTTCTAATAAAAACGGTTTACTAATGTTTGGTCAAAGAACGTTTCCCAAACTGAGTCATTTCCCAAACATATCATTTGGGCAAACACTTAATTTTTCAAAACCGTAAATGTTTCAGATTTTTTATAAAACTAACCTAACTTAACCTATAGAGTTCTACACGATGGTCCTGAAATAAATCCTGAAATATTTACAGTTACGCAAAAAATAGCTTTTGCCCAAATAATGTTTTTGGGAAATTAATCAGTTAAGGAAACGTTTTTGTGCAAAACGTCAGGGCACCAATAAAGCTATTTTCATTCCAAAAGAGTGTGAATGACCCACCTACCTATGTCTGGATCCGGAGCTGAAAGTACAATAGACATCGACCATCGAGCAATAATCCGTCCAGACTTGTTCGTGATAAACGAAAAACTCACTAAGGTAAAGACACCAGTACTCGAAAAAGGACCAATGTTCGACACTGACTCTTATTCAAAGAAGATAAGAGTTATTCATTACACACAAAAAATTGAATAACTCTTATCTTCTTTGAATAAGAGTCAGTGTCGAACATTGGTCATTTGTCGAGTACTGGTGTCTTTACCTTATTGTTATGTCTTTTCAGCATTAATAAGATGGTTATTGTAATTTTTTAGGCTCAGCGTTAACTGTTAGTCCTGGCTCCCGATCGCTTGTTGTTTTAAATTTCGCTGGATTTATCTGTGCTATTACCTATATCGTACAGCACCTGCTCCATGTAGCACAACTTTTTTTCTGGGAGATTTTTGGGTCTATTTGGTTGTGGACTAGGTAACTAGGAAGACTTTTGTAGTTGATACTGCGCAATAAAGAAGTCGCAAGCTGAAACCTTATCAATCTTATCATCACTTAACCTCGTAAGGCCCACCATACTAGAAACAGGAATATTTTTGTGATGGGAATTTGTATCTATAAGTAGTGTTTGCTCTGTAATATCAATTTTAATTTCTAAAGAAATAAAAATGGATTTTATTCTCATTCTGATGTCGTTTAAATTAAATTGCCTTGATTATGTACATCCTAATGCACAACGGGCCCTTACGAGGTTAAGTTAGGTGCAGGAAGGTAGATTAGAGAATATAACCTATCGCATCCTGCGTTCCATCGTAAACACCGTAGGTGTCCACTGATTGGATAGTAGGTAGAAGACATGCATATTAATGAATTATACAATTAGGTATGTATTGAATTAAAGTTTTTGCACTTTGTTGAATAGAGCTGACGTCTGTGCTTCCACTGTGGGATCACACACATTCACACACTCAATGGGCATAATCAGTCAGTTGGACTTGTGACATTGTCAGATCGTTTTGTAAGGGGACAGTGAATGTCTTAAAAGAAAATTGGAACCTATAAAATCTATATTAGCATAGATTTATAGCTCTGTCCATTTCAAATGAGTTGTATTGTAAATGTTGAACAACATGGCGGTCGTAACCAAAAACGGTCGCAGTTATTCAGGTAGCAAATGCAGTTAAGTTTGGTTAACAGGGTTTCACCAAACTCAGTCTTATTAAACATAGGACTTATATTCCAAAGATCATCGAGAACGCTTATATATTTTGTGTCAAGCTGTTAATACATATATCATTTTCTTTCACAGGCAAAAGAGATCCTTACCAAGGAGTCCAACGTCCAGGAGGTGAAATGCCCCGTGACGGTGTGCGGCGACGTCCACGGGCAGTTCCACGACCTGATGGAGCTGTTCCGCATCGGCGGCCGCTCCCCGGACACCAACTATCTGTTCATGGGGGACTACGTCGACCGTGGCTACTACAGCGTCGAGACTGTTACATTGCTTGTTGCGCTTAAGGTAACTTGTTCATTTATTGACAGCTTCTGTAGTGAAGGTTCAATTGAGTTGGTGACAACAGAAGCAAGTACTTTGGGTCGAGGCAACGTTTCACAGGTTATTGCACTGCTTTTAGCGTTACGGTCAATCAGTTTTCTCCCTCCCTGGTAGCAAGTTTTCGTCACAGGTCTCAATGTGTACCTATGTGCCAATTAAATCCGTTAAATTTATAATTATTTATTTGACGAGTGGGTAATCTATGCTAATTTATAAAGAGGTAAAGTTTGTGAGGTTTTAGGAGGTAATGACCAGTGATCGGAATAGGTAGTGCAATTTCGGGTGAATGACCTTAAACATTAAACTTAATATGGATAAGACCCCACATTCCGGAACTCGTGTTATTTCACAGAATATTTTCTTGACATGACCTTAATTGAAGTTAAATGAGACATTGCAAAAAATCAAAAACAAATGTTATTGTAAATACTTTTTTACTTTTTGTCATTGCAAGTGTCTATATATTTCGTCAATGCGATATTCTATGCTAGCAAAATAATCGTTAAAATCATATTTTAATAACATACCTGAATTAAACACAAACTTTAACACTTTGCAAATGTAATCCCGGGGTTACAAGCTATATCCATACTAAACTTACGCACCGAAGTCTCGCGAAATTGCACAACCTATTCCGATCACTGGTAATGACTGAATCTACTGGACCGATTTAGAGGAAATTTTGTATGGAGATAGTTTGAGTCATAGAATGGGCTTGGGGTACTTTTTATACCGAATAATTGGTCGTTCCTGAGGGAATATCGTTAACGACTTTGACGCGAACGGAGTCGCGGGAAACAGCTAGTATGTAAATCAATATCGTAAAAATACCTTTAATACTGTTTATTGATTGCTGAATTTATTTCTGTTTGATTGATCTGTTAAATGTATAAACCTATATGTATATCCTTCCAATAAATTGGTGAATAACTTAATAATATCGCTCATGTCAAGACGCAAATTGCGCCTCATTTGCAGGGTATTATTAAGATTAATTCAGATAAAATTATACCTAACCAACTCACTAAGTAACATTCGTAACATTCACAAAACTCTCAAATTAAATGTTTCTGAACTCTTCATGGCTACAACAAAATTAATTAGATCATATTACAGATTCACGATATCGTTATGTAAATCAGTTTTCGTTTTCGCATGTTTCATTGTTTTAATACAGACGCGATGAGTGACCGCGATTTGTTTACGAGTGAGTTAACAGAATGCTCTCACTTGTAAAGTTAAATTCAAGCAGTTTTTACAAGGTAATTGACCGTAATTGAATGATACGGTTGTATCGAATCTAAAGTTCGCATTTTCTATTCCAATGATTTCCGCTGCAGGGCGCCCCTCAGTTATTTTCACACGCTCTTTGTATACACTAGAGAAACAGAAACAGCTGTATTCCGCTAACGATTCCCATTACATTTTCGACTTTACATTTATGTGACCTTTTTGAGATCTTAGGTAATATTTTGCCGCATGTTCAGTTTGCGAAACTAATTAGTCGTGTTTAGCTAAAAGATACGAGCGGCCTCGAGGATGCACGCTGCAGAGGTCAAAGAAGGAAACATTCAATTTAATATCATATTATATCCCTTCTTTTAGCCTTACGTGTTTACCACATGCATATTTATAATAGAAATGTATAACGGAGGGGTACTGTGAGATTTAAGTTAGGTGGATTTTATTATTAAACACAACCAAAGCAATATGATTTTCATATAAAAGTTATGAAAAAATTGAACATGGCTTTGTATGTAATTATTCGATAAAGTGTCGTACACGACCTCTTAAAAAAATAACAAACCCATTGCCGCTTTTACAGTTGGTATTTGGTATACGTGAGAGGAAACTGCTTTCTTATCACTATCTCAGATAACGCGGTGTTGACATCACGGCTTATCAGACGAGTTAGTAGATACTTTCGTAATAGAGTGCTCGTATTGGTCCTTAGACAACCGTATTGTTTGTTTATGTTTATGGGGCCACGGCTTTGTTTTTTTACTTTATTTTTGGTTTTAATTAGCTAATGTGGTGGAGCGTGACTGTCGGACCTCGGCGTATCACAGCGCTTCGCCGATCAATGAATGAACGTGACTTTAGGTTTACCTTTACGTCGGCAGGCGGTGACCCTTGCCGGTCATTTAAAATAGCGCTCCGTCTATATAATGGTGCACCTGCGACATTGAATATTGGTCGAGGTTAATCAAAGTAAACCGGGTGACTCACACCTAATAAACTAATGCTTTATGATTATGAAACATAAAAAATAATCTAATTATTTGCCTACATTATGTTTATCATTCACTTTATAAAAAGCTTTTGTCACATAATTAATATGAGATATGACTCTCTCAAAACTCAGTTTCCTGCTTTGTTTCGTATATACCTAGTATTAATAGAAGTTACCGTTTATGCATAGAACAGAAACGGATGTAGTTTATTTGTTTTCAAAATAACAAGTCGGTCGAGCTTATTTTTACAACGGCTGGCAGTTCGACGGTGAGAGCGGAATCTAGTTGACTTATAACACAATAACATTTCAGGTTAGATACCGCGAAAGAATAACAATCCTGCGCGGCAACCACGAGTCCCGCCAGATCACTCAGGTGTACGGGTTCTACGACGAGTGCCTGCGCAAGTACGGCAACGCGTCCGTGTGGAAGCACTTCACGGACCTGTTTGATTTCCTGCCGCTGACGGCGCTGGTGGACGGCCAGATCTTCTGCCTGCACGGCGGCCTCAGCCCTTCCATAGACACCCTGGACCACATCCGCGCGCTCGACCGCCTGCAGGAGGTGCCCCACGAGGGGCCCATGTGCGATCTGCTCTGGAGCGATCCTGATGATAGGTCAGTCTATTTTTGTTGATTTACTTTATTTTTTCCTTCTATCAGGTGCAGTTTTGTGTGTAAGAGTCAACGCGCGTGGACTGGTTAAGGCTTAAACAATTTGTTCTTTGATTTTTTGCTTGATATTTATCGTTTTACAATACAACAATTTTTAATAATTCATTCTGAACTTGTATAAATCAATTAAATTTTATATTAAGTTAAATTAAATTAATTAATTTTATATTTATTAATTTTATTTTATCTTGTGGCGAACCCTGGGGGAGGCTTACGTCCAGCAGTGGACTGCAATAGGCTGAAATGATGATGATGATGATGATATTAAATTTTTCCTCCAATCATGCTTTATCATCTCTGGGAATACCAATCAATATTTGTAATATGTAGTTACGTTTTGATATCGTTGGTTGCTTAATTAACGTGCATATTTAGGGAATGTTATAGTTTAATGTCCACAAAAATGTCTCAATCAGCCTACTATTTAAGGGGTCACTAGTAGAGTGACTAGATCGAAACATTACCACATCGCATAATGACCACATCGCTTGTAGCCAACATCTCAAAATGACTGAGTCGTAAAATGACCACATCGCTTGTAGCCTACTTCTCAAAACGTCCGAGTCGCAAAATGACCACATCGCTTGTAGCCTACTTCTCAAAATGTCTGAATCGCAAAATGACCACTTCGTTTGCGTTACTAGGTAGGTTAGGTTCGTTAGGTAACTTCAAATGCCCGAAGGGCAAATTTCCCAAGAATAGCAGCCCCGCCATGCGGGGCTGCGTCGACTTTGCTAAGACAGGCATAAAATGAAAAAAGCAAAGTGGTCATTTTGCGGCTCAGTCATTTTGAGATGTGGGCTACAAGCGATGTGGTCATTTTGCGACTCTGACGTTTTGAGAAGTAGGCTACAAGCGATGTGGTCATTTTACGACTCAGTCATTTTGAGATGTTGGCTACAAGCGATGTGGTCATTATGCGATGTGGTAATGTTTCGATCTAGTCACTCTACTAGTGACCCTATTTAAGCATCTTTTAATGAACGAAATAGTAGAGTAAGTCAAGGTCACCTCGGCAGCATCTTCCGCTTCGATCAATTAGCCCAGACGAGGTGTGCAAGTTCTCGAGATAATTGTGTTGTCTCACTTCCTCAACTGATAAATGCTATCTACGCACGATGAAAGCTGAGCACGCAATGACACTGAGTTTTATGAGTTTGTTGCTCTTTTTTCTGTCATTTTGCACGATAAGCTGCTAATTAAAGTGGTGCAAAAACAGATTTTTACATGGCGTTTGGATCAGATGTAATAAATAGGTACTAATAATACACAACACTTCAAAAACTTGTTTTAAATCAAAACAGGAGATTCTAATTAAGTACGCGTTTCCCACGACTGACCAAATTAGACCCTGGTTTACTGCACTTTTTACACGTGGAGCGTTGAGTCGAATAGGTGTGGGAACGAGTGATTCAGTATAATGATTAGCACCTAATACCTAGTGCATGTGGTGGGGATGATAATTAATTAATGGTCCGCGCTGGAACAACAAGTACTCGTAGTCGGAAGTAATGAATTGACATGGCGGGACTCGGGGAAGTGTCAATTTAAAGTAACTAATATTGAAATAGGTAGGTTGGGTTGTCCTTCTCAAAACAGATAAAATAGGATTTTTTGGGTTCATGGACACTACGGGAGGATACGCGGGATTCGTGGGTAACTGCTAGTCAATAGGTATTTATGTATCATTTGTTCAACATGGTATTATGAGCTTAACGGGAAACAAACATTGTCTAGTAAGTGCTATAAATAACGCATTATTATAACGGTAATCTGGTTAAGCTGAGGTTTTTGTGTTTATGACACAATTGAATTTAATTCTGCTCAAAGATTCTTAAATAGGCAAGAAAAAAGTCACTTTAATAAAGTGGTTTTCAGAAGGCTGAATTTTCACATATAATTTAACATGTAAATATATTCATACTGATTGTTAAGTTTTAATTATAATGAAAAATTTGTCTGCATAAATATTTACTTTAGGTAGATGTAGGTACCCAGCAGTCGGAGGTATAGGGGTGAATCAACTTTTAAAGTCCTCCTTTTCTACACGCTAATAAAAACTTACTAGAATATGTGAGATTAATAATGGTTTACACATGTTAAAATTAGATAATCAGATTTTCGGATTTCACTATTCATAATCATAAACCAATTCTATAATTTTGTAAAAACATGGTAACGCAGTGGAAAATGCACGTTTTTCATACAAAACCCGGGGACAACGTCGTCCCCTGCGTTACCTGATATATTTGTGTAAATCATAGAAGAATTTTTAAAATTGTCAGCTAGAAAGTAAGTTTAATTGTCTGATTTATTCAATATATTGACCACATCAAAAAAATAAATTGCATTCTACCAAATTAAGGTGACATAGTGAGACATGTCGAAAATTGGGGAGTACCTTAAAAGTTGATTCACCCATAGGTACACACTTTTATTCAATTAATTCATGTCTGTTATGTCTTTTTGGTTAAAATCTTACAAGTCTTATATTGATAAAGTACCTGTTATCGAATCGGGCTGAAAATGGCGTTTCGTTTCAGCCGCCGTCATTGTTGTCTTCAATATATTATTGACAAAATAAAAATGACTATCAGCATTTTCTGTTGTGAAAAACAAGAGACCCGGGGTTAGTATTCATTTTATTTCAAAGAACAAGAAAGTTGTTAATATTGTCTAGAAAAATATGCAAAGACAGTATTGATGGTGGTCAAAACGCCGAAAAATCGCCCAAAACAAAATAGTGTTTAAGATCTGATTTGGTGTTGGATTTGGAAGATGATCTCTGTACTTGAAGACACACCTCATTTGAACTCATTTTGACTAAACCTTATGTACGTACAGAGGCGGATGGGGCATATCGCCGCGCGGTGCCGGCTACACTTTCGGGCAGGACATCTCCGAGACGTTCAACCACAGCAACGGGCTCACGCTGGTGTCGCGCGCGCATCAGCTCGTCATGGAGGGCTACAACTGGTGTCACGATCGGAATGTCGTTACTATCTTCTCAGCGCCCAACTACTGCTATAGGTTAGTCAACCGATCCAAACTAAAGAAACGTGCGTGTGTTGTAAATGCGAAAGTTTAAAAATATATTTGCTAAAAGTTACCTCCACGAGGTAACAACATGCTATTCTGGTTCAACGGGGAAATATTTTCCGCAACATCTTATAACCTATTGTTCTATATGCTTTTCTATGTTTAAATGCAGTGAGTTTAATTAAAACCACAATAATTATTAAATTATTGACATTATTGTGGAAGAGAATACATTTTTTCATCTTTAAAGATTGCATTATTTATTATGTGATTTTTGCTCACTGATCTTACATATTTTAACGATTATTAGGATCTAAGTAAAGTAGTTTTTTTTAGAATTTAAAGTTATTCGTCAGTGAAGGAGAATAGTCAATTAGAAACTTTTAACCTAAAATATATTGTTGGTGTTGTCCTGTTTCATCATCCGACTGATTTAAGCATACCACTATCAAAATTAAGATTAGTCAGTACAGATTAGATCCAAGGTCAATCAAATCAATAACAATCTTATAAAAAGGTGATAAATATCACTATTGGCTGTTATAAAATATGCCTCAATTGGTATGTTTAATTACAAAGATTTCTTAACCTAGCATCAAATAAAGAATATTAGTATGAGGCCAGTATAAATGATGCTTTCACACAATTATCTATTGTTTGTAACAACAGGGACAGTACTAAAGGATAGGACAATGAAATGTTTGTGTCTAACGTGATTGTTTCTGCAGGTGTGGTAATCAAGCAGCCATTATGGAATTGGATGATGCCCTCAAGTACTCATTGTAAGTATTTTACTATTTTTAATTATTCATGTATAATGTGCCGCTGCACCACTGTTTGAGGTCTATTTTAAATCGTTTAGTACCGAAACTTATTTGTATTTCAATTTGTCACCTAAGTATATTAAGTAGCGAAATGTCAAGCGTTAGAATAAATAGCATTAACGCAAAACAATGGACTTTAATGTCCAAAATTCAAAATGACAAAATAGCCGCTTGTCTTAACAGCTCCCATATTCTTGAGTAGTATAACTATCAAATTACACGTCGTAGAAGTAGTAGTCGTTAGAAGTTTTATGATTTGGTTATGTTAAAAATTGATGTTTTATTTTTCAATATCTTGCAACATAGACCATGTCATGCCATGGATATGTGCTATATCTCTAGACACGTTTTGGTTCTAAACCTTTTAAATAGAATCATTAATAATATCTTCGAAAAAATATATTTGGAGGCCAGTCAGGCTTAAACCTTTCTATGATAAAACTTGTTTACATAGATTTTAATTTATTCACTTAAACCGGAATTGCCGGATCTAATCTTTATGGAATGATTATAAGCGCAAAGTGATGACGACGTAAATTTGATTGTGGTGATCATATTTACAATCGGCTCTGTCGATTATATAACAATGGATATTGAAGTTTATGACCTGCTGAGTGCGCAGGTGGGCTGCGTGTATGTTGTGTGTGCGTACTGACGTTGTTTGTGTGTGCAGCCTTC
>OX438777.1:6759712-6937001 GCA_949316455.1 Acleris holmiana | reverse complement strand
GAGCTTGTGTCATCCCATTCGCTGCGACGATCACGAGATCACGGCACTATACTGTACGTTTATAATTATTTTTGCAAAAGTAGGTTACTGTAGATCAAATCCTGTGAAGTCCGTTTTATATCTTTTATTTTTTGTTGAACTCTTTTTATAAATAACTATTGAATTAATGTCTATTATTTGATAGCAAATTTTAATATTATTATGGACTTGTTTTTATACGCGGCAATCCCATAGAGCCCTGTTCGCGGACGTTGAGCACGCGCACGAGTGCACCCGAGAATGTTCCGCGGGACGTCCGGTGCGACGCGCTCGTTCCACGACGGAATACTACTAGCTCGCGACTGAAGTAGCTAGTTAGCGCGATGTGTTCGAACCGCGCCCTACGCTCTGTGTTCTGTGCCCGTGAGCTTATTCTGCCGTGAAACGCACAGGCGGAACATGCGTTTTCGAGATTAATTTTCTAAATTCTCCTTTTCTTGCGCCACAGTATTTGTACAACAATAAAACGAAAAGATTCACTTTCACACGAGTGTAGATAATCATTTTTTTAAATTTTAGAAACACTTATTATTTTAGGTAATATTGTAAATACCTAAAGATCAAGGCATTGCATAAGTTGTTATTATTTAAAAGTAAGTTCTGAATGTCCTGAGATTTATAAAACTTTTTTTAACTATGTAAAGGCAAGGTAAGTATATGAAATTATAATAATAACGTTTTTATATGATGAACGTAAAGTAATTAAATCGGGAGTGTTTTGTACAGTGGGGCGCCCCGTGCCTGGCGGTATGCGGTAACCTCCGGTGACTGATCAGCGATCAGATCATGACCCGTGTCCGAGCCCCCGGACCGGGCCAGTTCGTTCTTTCGTCGTCCGCTGTACCGACGTCGGAACACTCATTCAGGCGTTTAGTAAAGCATTTGTTTTGCGTAGAATTTACTTACATGAATTACTGTAATTTATTCCATTTCTTATCTAAAATTTTATAATTTCGACGAAGTCTTTTAACCGGACTGTTTGTCGCGACTTTGTTGATAATTAATTTGTGATTCCAGGCTTACTTAAAACTATTGTAAAATGTTGGTTTATATACTTCTAAATCGCACTTCGATTGAAACGCGTGAGTAACGAGTTATACAAAGACTTTACCCACCAATGTCACCTGAAGCCGCACGTTTCGTTGATCTAAGTATTAAGTATGTAAGTTGTAGGTAAAAAAAGTAATTATATTACCCAAAAACACAAAAAAAGAGTATGATGCAGAGCTTCGTTTGAGCGAAATGAACAAATTAGAACTTAATTACTGTATGCATAAGGTTTATTTGACTGCTAAAATTTTGGTGTTTTATTTCCCTCGTTCGAAGCTCTAATAAAATTTATATTAAGGCTTTCCTTGGAAACGGCATATAATTAAATAACTGTTTAGTGATGACATTTTGTAAGACCCGAGTTTCGATTTTATTGAGGATCAAGGAAACCGCAAGTATATACGCTAATGATAAGAATAGACCCGGAGTCCCGATGGCCGTGATGTCAATGTAAACAACCGGAAACATACATTTATTCTTGCAACTGTATTATGCCTGTTGATAGGAGAATTAGATATTAAATAAAATTAATTCTAAACCAAGACTTTTATTTAGTTGCCTCTTAATTTCATGCCAGGTAAAGGATAAAAGGTTTATCAATAGCTGGAGGGCTAGCACGATTCCACGACTCGTTTGATCCGGCTATTCCCAGTTGACCACACCCCTTGGACTGCATTGGAAATAAAAATTCCCAGTTATCCGCGCCCCTCGACATTAGGTGCGGACAACTGAGAATATCTTTATTCCGAGCTGTTCGCACAATTTTTTTGTTTATGTTAGTAGATGTATTCGTGTTTACGTTATATATACCAAGCTTCTGCAGAGAAAGTCCATGGATCACACGCGAGGAAAGTTGTTCGGTGAAAGAGTATTTACTCTTGTGGGCTAAACAGAAGCAGATGGGGTTCTGTCAAGTCCTTTCCTGCTTTGCAACTGTAATATTAAGTAATACTATATGGTATGGTATGGTGATGCCTAGAAACAAGTAGTCATCGGGGAGGTAAGATAGCCGATTGAAAGTCTGGCTTTTACTTTCCGTTTACTGATTTACTGATCTACTCACTTGACATGCCGGTGGAATACCGCGGTGGACCGCCATTGATAAAAAAAAAGTAATACTGTAAATCCACACAACTATGGTCCTAGCCCGCAACAGTAGTCCAATTTTCATCCTTACATCATAATAAAAATATGATTGCTATAAGGGTAAGAATCAAATACTTGGACCATAGTTAAGCGTAGTTAACGATACAAACAACAAAAGCGAAAAAAAGTTCCGTTGTGACACGAAAACTATCCCTATAAATGTATGGCTAATTTTCGTGTCACATCGGAAAAGTTTAATAAAAAATTTAATTGAGTGAGTTAGCGTGACCAACTTTTTAGTCCTTACCCATATATGGCAAGACTTCAAAGAAAAATATTTTAGGCCTAGCAATAGATTTATATACCCAACATAATAGCAGTAAGCTATCATATTTTAAGGATAATGTGAGGACGAAAATTGGACTATTGTTGGGTGGGCTTACGGTACCTATGACATTTTGTGTCTCTTCCAGCTAGAAACGCCCGTCCGTGGCATGTCGATCTCTCACGGCTGACAGGACAATTTATGATCATTTATTTCCTTGGGTGCTTCTGTTTTTCCAGAGGGTAATAAAAGTGCACTGTTCAAGAAAATAAGTTTATTATAAAAAAAAAACGCAATTCGTGTTTGCGTATCTGTGGTAGGTATCTGATACACTTCAATACTGAAATTGTGTCGTCACTTTGAGAACATGCTTCCTATTCCTATTTCTACGAAAAAATGTCTATGGTATTAAACCATAATACAATAGTAGTTTATGCAACTGTATCATAATAAAGGCCATTGAGACACGAGTGCGAGTTTATGACATGAGGCGAAGCCGAATGTCATAATAGATACGCATGAGTGTCTCAATGGCTAATTATGAATAGTTGCATACATTACTTTTTCTATGAGCTCAAAGGGATATGTACCTACAAGTAGCACAACATTTTCTGCCCAGGTATAATGGGCGGAATCAATGGCTGATTATGAATAGTTGCATACATTACTTTTTCTATGAGCTCAAAGGGATATGTACCTACAAGTAGCACAACATTTTCTGCCCAGGTATAATGGGCGGAATCGTAAAATTAAACATGTACAATATACAAATATATAGGACCTTTTTCGATTACTGTAGGTAGCAAATTACTGCTCACTTCCATTGCCGCCTGTTTTATTTCTGGCGGCGTCAACATTTCCGCATCACTTAATTCGCCAAAGTCACACATTCTCACACATAAAAAGTGATTAACTCTCTTCTTTCTTTTAACTTTCGAGAACTTCGTGCAAAAGCAAAACAAAACAAATTCCAGCTATTTTGAAACGTTTGTTTTTTTTACTACAGTACACCTTAGAAAAGAACCGGGAACTTTAGGTCATTCAGCCAAATAAAAAAATGTTAAAATACTACTTTTTTATAATAACTCTTAAATTCACTTATTGTCCGTCATGTAAGAATTAATTATTTAATAATGGTTTGTGTATACATATTATAATTAATCTATAAAGTCGATTTAACAATAATTGAGTAAATAAATTAGAATAGCAGCTGTTGATAATATACGGTCAACTTTTTTTTTTAAACAATAATTCACGCCAATTGCAATGCGAAAAAGAACTTTGTGAAACGTTTCACAATGAAATGTCAACGTTCCGATCACACAAGGCACCTCATTGGATTACCGATAGCGGTATCGTTAGCAGCACATTGTACTACGCGAGTAGAAAAAATTTAATGTAGGTCATTTTCAGCGACAAGCCCTAATCGTTTTTTACAATCAAAAACTTAAGCTGCGTCTTTTCTTGATTATAGATGACAGATGACAGTTCAATTTTAAAGCAAAGAACAAAACATTTTCAAATAAAAATAAATTTATGTCAACGAGGGTTTTCCCGTTTAGGCGAAGGCAAGGATGTTTTATACGTTTAAGGCTTTGATTTCGCTTTAACGTTGTTTAATGTACAAATGTGACAAATATACTGTCAGATGCGAGTGCGAGTGAGACAACGTCAGCTAGCCGAGATGCATTAAGAAAATAAAAGCACGGATTCGTCACACGCCACCGAAACGTGTTCGCTCGCATAACGCTAACGCGTCGGACGTCGCTGTAACGTTCTAGGGAAATCCAAGACTAACGCAAAAATAAAAATATTTTAACTAATCCAAAATAATTTATTGTAAACTTACCAAAAATAAAATTTTACTACGTCTCTAGTAAGTAGCCAGAATACACGAAAAAAATCATAATTGAGATAATTATAGAATGTCATACATTCATCATAACTAAATTTTATGTCAAGAAGAGTCTTGAAAAATTCGATTCTTTCCTAGCATTTATCATTTATCAAATGCCACAACACCATACAAGTTATGAAGTTACTTATTTTGTTGCCTCCTCATATTATCTTGACTATCTCGAGTATATCATAAAAATCAATCAAATACATGAAAGCCCTAAAAATATGGAATGGTTTATTGTTAATTTACAATTGACGTAACTCACTATAGGTATTTTATATTAACTGCTGAAGTAATTCTGGTGTTGTGCGTATAAATAAAGTAATCATACTAATAATTTTCCTAAATATGTATAAAGCTTTACATTACACTAAATAAAGCATATTGTCTAGTAAGGTAGATATAATATTATGTAGCCCTTTACAAGTATTTAATAAGGAATAAATATTGTACATATGTTTGGTAAGAAAGGTGCAAATACCGTCAAGGTATCGTTAAAGCTATACCCGAGCTCCACATTATTAACTAAATTAGTTCTTGTCATGGTATCTTACAGAGCAAGAACATGTTTTAGACCAAGACCTCTATTCTTCATAGTAAACCCATATTGCTTTCGACATGCTATCGTAACGTTACGATAGCTCTTATTTACTTTGTTAACAGTAATGGCGGCCGAGTTAAGAGCAATACGATAACATGTCAAAGGCAATGTTGTTTTACCCGGTAGAATAGATGCCCAGATAGCGTCTATCGCTGTTTAATTAAACCATGTAACTTAATAAATACAGGTATAGTTGATGAAATATAATTTGCACTGATTCATCTATAAAAACGAATAATTACATTTCGTGAACTATACATAGGTACCTTGCGTAGATACAATACAATGTCAAAATGTTACAAGTGCTATAACTTACCGTAAATCATTGAATGATTTACGAGTAAATAGTGGAAACGTAGATATAATACTTTTAAATAAATATGTGTAGATTCTAAAATACTGTTAAAAGACGAGATAGAAACTATGCATTAATATCAAAGTCACCTAACTGTTTCGTATTAATAATGGGAATTAAATATCAATTACCGCGAGCAGCGCATCTATAACCATGGACACAGTCCAATAGGCGGACGGACAGACCGAGAGGGACGCACCTGTTTGTTAGAATGAGAAAATTATAAACATCTCTCATTGTAACGAGAGTGTGTCCCTCACTGTTGGTGGTGGGAACCTTTATACTCGGCCTCTCTTACAATTGGTATCATTGTTCCACAAACTGTTGCTTTGGCTGGTTATTTTTGTCTTAAAAGTATGTCGGCGTCTATACAAAGTTGTTTAAAGTAAGTTTGTATGGCAGTACTAGTATTTCTGCCTTTCTGGGACATTCAAATTGACAATAGAATGCAGTTGGAAGTCTAGCCATTAAGAAGTTCTTGTAAACAAATAATTTATACATTTTACAATAGGCACTCAGGGCAGGGAACTTAGGGCCAAATTGCATAGTTTACTATTTCGATAATCACGTAACAGTATATACACCTACGTTAGTGTATTCGGAAGAAAATTACATAATCAATTAATCATATATTAATTAATTTATATCCTGCTGGTTCAGTCTCTGGATTATATATAACTACGCCAATGTTTTTGTTTATGATTAAAATAATAATAACAGCAATTAAAAACATAAATATTTATAAAACTTATCCTGGTCTTGCACGGTCAGTTTGCTTTGATAATTCCGTTGTATCTAGTAGTTAAAACTTCAAACTAAAAAAAAACTGTACGAAAACACTCTTAACGCACTTGAAAATAAAGTCGTGTGCTGACTGATCGTACATTGCAGCAAGGAAAACGTTGAGCACTTAATTGTCAAATACATTTATAATGTCAGGGTTCAAACATGTACGGTCCGCTTTATAAGTAGCTGCACACTTCAGTGCTTTGTCACTTTAACGTCACGTTACAACTGCTTCACTAATTTGTCAAAAGCGTTAAAGCGACAAGGTACCAATGTGTACAGCTATTTATAAGCCCGACTGTACTGCTAGATAGATAAGAAGTCAATCCTGACGCATTGCACAACCATGAAGTTTCTGAATATTGATAATGTTGACAGCTGTAAAACTTATTTTAAGTTTCGCATTGATTTACTGCTGTACACATGATCAATACTTATTCAGAAACTCAATAGTTGTCCAAAGTGTCAGGATTGACGTTCTAATCTGTCTAGAATAAACAAAACAAAATCGGGAGTCATGTTCTGATTTCATCAATTCCAATTGTAATCATAAATAAGAACATCGACGCATAACCTATCGCTAACCAGTCCCAAATCTGTACCTAAAGCCATAGTCATATTTTTTATTAGACGAGGTAATCCGACAGTCATTTATGATTTATTTCAAATGTGTTGAAACTGGGTGGGATATTTAAACAAATTATGCTTACATTTTCTGTTAACTTTTACCAAAAGAACGACATCGTGAACCGTCAGTTTACTTTGTCTAATAAATTATATGATTATAGTGACCCAAGTCCACGTGACGTTTACACTATTCTTTTTTTATTGCCATCGACGGGCAAACAGGCAGACCTGATGGGAAGTGGTCTCCGCCGCCTATGGCGCCGGAGTGGTCACCAATGTAAACTAGCAACAAGCAGAATATTCGCATGCCAACTAGACTTGGGTTTGCTTCTGAGGCAGAGACATACGCTCCTCGGTCTGAAGGTCGAACCTACGACACGTTCATGCCGGTGTCGAGCTGCAGCAGCTGCTTCATCAGCTCGTAGGTGGAGAAGGAGGTGGCCACCATGGGGATCGCGCGGATGTAGTTGATGCTCATGCCGCGGTACAGGCCCCGGGCGATGCCGTTCTCGCGGTAGATCAGCGTTAGAGTCTTCACCATACCGGTTCTGTTTTAGAAATGCATCAAGGACTTAATGGTATAATCGAAAGAAGTTCCATATATATATTTCACTGTATCGCTGTTGATGTCCCAAATAAACTAAATAAATAAATAAATATACATTTTGGGACACCGTTAGTACCTTATCGCAGATATTGATATACTAAATTACATACATACATAACATCACGCCTTCATTCCTAGAGTGGGGTAGGCAGAGCTACAGAAATACTAACAACTCTAAAAAAACTTGCTGATAATTCTGTAACCACATTTTGCAAAATCAGGCCAAGAAGTTTACTAGTGTATTAGTGACAGGTTGCAAGCCCATCGCCTAACAGTACTATAAGCCCTTATTCCCTGAGTCGCCTCTTACGACATCCACGGGAAGACATGGAGTGGCACTATTCTGACCCGGCAACCACACGGGCCTAAACTAAATTAAACTCGTTTTAATTCGTTAGCGCGACAAGATGCAAAAATGTACAATTGTACAGCTACATCTAAGGGTCTCCCCACATCTTTTGACGCGGAATCGGCGTTAGCTGATCAAAAAACTCTTTATGTCGACGGTTCGACGTCTTTTCGCTCTTATTGCGTGGACATGAAGAGTTTTTTGATCAGCTAACACCGATTCAGCGTTGAAAGTTGTGGGGAGACCCTAAGTTTGACTGTAGCTCTTATCTGCAGATCAAATGAATAATCAAATGTTTTTTTTTTTTTTGTAGACGTTAGTTGAATCCTGCTTTCAAAATTAACTTATCGCTGAGCACTGTGGCCGACTGAGAAAATAAGATAAATACGAAGTTATTCCAACAAAAAATGATGATTATTAACTACCAACATCTGTATAAGGGGAATTCATTTTTAGAAAGCAGTCTTTAAGTGTAGTAGTGTGTCAAATTGATAATAAATTTAACAGATTGTATCTGAGTCTCATCACACAAATATCTGCCCTTACCAGGATTTGAACCCAGGACAGCTGGCTTCGGAGGCAGGGTCACTCCCAACTAGGCCACCGTGTCGTCAATGAATGAACAACTTATCGGAAAAAAGTGGCCTCCTTTTTCCGTAAAGTTAAAAACACAAAGGTTAAAGGTTATTAAACTGTGTGTTGTATACTATATATTGCGTATTAATTTGTACAACAGTAAAGCGCTCTTAGATATAAAAATAATACTTTAGTTTATTAGAAAACACAATAAAAGTTATGGGGGCGCCACTGGACGCTCGGCGCCCTCTTAAAAAACTGCAATGCAAAGCAATTGTAAAATTTTAAACATTCCAATTACTTAAAAGCAAAAATAACAAGTGCCATTTCCTTAGTAGGTATTGGTTTTCTTTGCTTTTTTTTTAATGAAACTCGAGTGACAATATGCGATTGCGAGTGTGATAGATATGATAGCGATAGCCAACCAATAGCTATTACGCAAACGGTAATGTCTCACGAGACCCGGTTTGCCATAGGAAATGCATAATCAAGGAAGTTTAAACTATATTTAAATTAGCATTTTAGACCTCATGTTTCATAGTAACATTTGCTGCTTAAGACCTACACAATCGATATCTGAATACAAATAGTGTTAGTTTTACTTTTTTAAAACGCCGGGTTCGGTTCCAGAGTTGAGTACAGGTATATTTTAAATGTATGAATGCTGTTTTTCTTGTTATTAAAATCGATGACATGGTTCCTAAGAACAGATCTTTCTTATAGCTTTAGACTTTCCGATACTGACCGATCAAAATGAGTCACCTGTATATTATCTTAGACTGCCAGTTGTCTATAGAGTTATAGACACTACGGCATAAGAATTTAATGTTTTTGTCTTTGTTTGTGTGGTGTTCAATAAGGTGCCACTTTCCACCAAAGGTTATGAACTTATGAGAGTAGAGATATATACCAAAAATAAAAACACCCTGGGTTAGCCTTAAATTATTTTTGAAGTGCAAGAATAAATACATTCATTCAGGTCATTTTAACCACGTTGCTTCAGATTGAACCTTACTCATTAGATTTAAAATAAATTAAAACATAAAACGGTATTCCAGCACCAAAATTCAGCAGTGTTTACAAATTAAAACATACACATTAAAATATAGTAAATCAACCTACCTCCTTCAATGTTGCCATCACCATGTGCAAAAATCATGCAATAAGAAAATACATTATTATCATCGTTAGCCCCATGCAGGTGCCAATACATACAAACACTCGTACATTTAATAACAGATTATACATTTAATTCACTTTTACTACATAACTGCCCTCAAAAGCCAATAGGCACATTCAATAGCCAATCTCAAATGCAATAGCCAAAACAGATTGATTCCTCCCCCGTTAGTAATAAGGTTGCATTTGCTACAGGAGTTTGGTCTAAGATACCGCCATTTGTCTTTGCAGGGCAGATTTAGACATCGGCGAACTAATTAAATAATCTATTTTATATCTTTAGTTCAAAATTAGCACAATTACTCGTAGATAAAAAAATAATGTAGTACTCTTAGAGCCTGTTTCACAATCGACAAGTAAATTTATCTGTCACATAAAGATGTCTCTCTCCTTGTCTATTTTCAAGTGTCAGAAAGAGAAAGGGCTAAGTTTATCTAAGCTTTACTTGTCGATTGTGAAACAGGCGGTTAATATAGTTTTAGTACATTAAGATATGAATATTGTAAATCACTACCTCCAAATAGATATATAATTGTTAGTCACATACAGTTAATAATGTATACAAAATGAGTACTATATAGCAAGTACTCTACATTTAAATTAATTAGGACAGGTACAGTCAGCATTAAATATACCAAATAATTCTTATATTTTACAGTTTTATCCAGACGAGCATAATTACTTATAATGTAAATGTATAAAAAACATCGGAGCGTTTAGACTGTTTACTGACCGCGTCCGCCTAAGATATGCTATCCGATTGGCTACAGTACGCACTCACCGTGAGGATATGACTTAATACGCTGCCGTAATCCTAAAGAGGGCGGCTAACTGGATAGTAATAGTATACGCATTTTAGATTTAGTGTAGTAACCAATAGAGTATAGAATGCTTTGACTACTGCATTGCAGTTAGTCGCCTTCTTTGGTTGCGGCAGTACAACCCTCAAGGATCGAATGATCGTTACAGACTCTACTATTAAGCTGTTAGCAGTTTCTGCGGTAAGGCCAACTGGCTTAAAACTGCATCTAAAATACAAGGTTTCAGCTGGATATCGGCTGCAGTTACATGTACTGACTAGTTAAATCCTCTCCATTATAATTTGTACGAAGCGATGGATCACCGTCGCTTAGAACAGAAGCCTTTAACGAACAGAACTAATCACCAGCTCGTCATAGATCAGCTGTTGCCTTGGCCGCCGAGCCGTGCACTCACCCGAACTGCGCCGTGGCGGGGTCCATGCACGCCAGCTGCATGCGGCGGCGCGTCACGTCGAGCGGGTACGAGACGCTCTGCGCCACCGCGCCCGCCAGCCCGCCGCAGAACAGCTTGCCCGGCACCGTCAGCACCAGACCGCCTGCGGACAACCGGACATAACTACTTGTTCGCCTCAACGGAGACCTTACGATTCCCCCTAACTCCGTTACCCTGACCGATCACGTTCATGTTTAAACTAAAAGTTGTATTTGCCTCGACTACACTTCTACTACATTTCATTTAAATAAAAGTAACCATCAAACAAGTAAACATAACATGGCCATCTCAAGACTCTTTGTTCAGTCAAATATCAGAAGCCGACTTATAAAGTGTCAAAACCTTGGTTCCAGGCAGTGAAGGGGATTATTATGTTGTCCATTCCACTACCTAGAATTTGTCAGGTCTTAACAATAATATGGCATAGGATTGATGAACTATGCCGTATTAATGATAATATTTCAATCAATATAACCAATTATTACTGTTCCCATCCTTCTTAAATAGTCCTACACTAACCGGTAATTGTGTTCTATAGTGTGAGCTTAGGGAAAAACGCCGGGTGGTGTTCCATCACTTTACTAAATTAAAGTTGTCTAAAGCGACTCTGCGTTTTGCCTTCAGCTCCATGGTCCTGTGTTTCGTAAATACATACGGCCTTGGAGTACAAAGTAAGCTCTAACCACCTTCGTCAGGTTACCTGTCCACCTACACCACTTCCCTTCATCAAACCAGCCCGTGTTAACCCACTGCAGGGCAGATGCTTCCTCTTCTTTGTGCTTAGCTGTCCGATCCTGCTTACCTCATCCAGCTCTTTCTTTATCAGCTAACTAGATCATCTGGCCACCACACACAACACAACTGGGCCTCTATTCAACTGCGTTATAACGATATCGTTTTTGACCTGTTTCCGTATTGTCAACGTTTTGATAACTCTTATGTCATTTACAATAATGGCGACTGTGACATAAACGATTCTTAAACGTGTCAAACACGATATCGTTTTAACGCACCTGAATAGAAACCCTGAATAAATTAATTCTACCCTATAAGCATATGGACTTCGTACTTTTTTGCTACCTTTATCTTTTGTTATATGTAGTTAGGTGTAGAAAGCGACTGACCCGTGTTCCTCTCGCACTTGCGGCACAGCGTGGTGGGCACGTACTTCATGCAGAAGTACTTGAGCGACTCGAAGCAGTAGAAGCTGAAGCCGGCGTAGGGCACCATGCCGCACAGCGTCGGGACGAAGCCGCGGTACAGCGCGCGGATACCGCCCTCCTGGACATCACGGTTGGCTTCGTTAGATTCAAAATATACTCGTACAAACAGAAACACTCTTAACTGTACATCTGTGGACCTTATTCCGAAAAGCATAAGGTCTACCGATTGACAGTTAACAGTGTGGGTAATTCGGGTTTTTTTATTGGGTCACAAAACCAATAAGTGGATATTAATGTTATACATATTACAAATATAAACTCCTGGCATAGTACATAGACGGCTGCTTTCATAGCTGATAGCTCTTCAACGACCCAACAGATTTTCTTCAAACCTATTTAAGAAGCACCCAAGTACAACTAGCCTTCTATTAAAAACACCCGTGTCCAAATCGGTTAATATGTTTGGGACGTACGAGTACGATGCCAAAGGATATGCGGTTCTCGAGGGATCAACATACAACGCGGACGGAGTCTCGGCCAAAAGCTTGTTTAATATATGTTTAACATTGGTCAATTTTTTTTGCGTTTATGCATTTTTAGGCTATTTTATATCTCTATAGATTTGTATACATTATAAATAAGGATAAACAGATTATACTTTAGTACAAATAATCAATGTTGTGTACAATCAGGCGACGGGCGCTGGTTATCACAGATAAAGGTTATGCATTCGCCGCAAAGGACCCACTAGCGGGTCGTATACTTCTTATTATGCTAGCAATGAAAGTGGTGAAATAACGTCTACAACTCAAGAGTAGCCGGTATGTAAATGTTAAGAGATGACAAGACCTACAAGTTTCAGGTAGGTGCAAGTGGTATGGAGTTCAATTAAGTGTTTATCTATCCTACCAACTGCGCCAGTCACCTGGTAGACCGGTTTAACCCAACTCAACTAATACTTTAGTCGCAGAAGTTTGAGCCCGAGCGCTCGGAGTAACTTATGGTTGACCAACAATTTCTTTTACCACCTTTCGACATTGAAGTCCTAGAAATAAGAGTCGAAAAGTGGTAAAGGATGTTTCTTGGTCGACTATACGTGTACGGGGACGAGGCATCTAAGCATTAGCAGGGAAAGGCACCTGAGCATAACGTAATGGCCTTCTCTCCTCCAACGTCTGTTACCCCGAGGCAGGATTGCAGATGAACTTGAACAACTATACAGGGAATGCCCAACCCGACGAGTTGTTCTTCCTTTTCATCTGTTAATTTTAGTTTACACGAACCGTCCGGAACATGGTGGCGGCTGTGTGCGCGATGCCCGTGTATCGGTGCTCGCCGGTGATCTGGAAGGCGAGTCGCGCGCGGATGGTGTCGAGCGGGTACGTCAGGGTGACAGCTGTCACGCCGGCGCCTGCGCCCGCCACAAACTTGTCACCGTGCTGGACCAGAGGGATGCTCAGCCCGTTTAGATACTGGAATAATAAAGGAAAATGTATAGCCTCGTAAAGCCCACGAAGGATTGTCAGTTAAAAAAAATACACGTGCACACACTTGATGTGTTGTGATCCGATCACCGCCGACAATGGACATACCAGTACATACACACAAGTCCAGGAGAGCAGTCGCAGATGCGTTGCCAGCCTTCTAGAAAATAGTATGCTCGTCTCTTGAAGATCTCCAAATCGTGCGGAAATACCGCCGCAATAAGCAGATTTCATAAAACGCACATTAGTAGGCTACCGTCCATCGACGTGGTGGGGATAGAAAGACAGCCGTACACAAATAAATTATATATATTTATCTTAACTTATATTCTTAAAAAAAACCTATATCTTTGCGCGAATAGTACAGTAAAGGAACCTAGCGGCTGACAGTAACAGTTCCCTTGATACACACAACATCGCGCTTTCATACTCAGAGTGGGGTAGGTGGAGCTACAGAAGTACCAACAATTTTAAAAGACTTGATAATTCTGTAACCAAATTTTTAGTTTTTTTTTTTTTTTTTTTTATAAATGCAATAAAATATGCAAAGGGCCGCAACGTTCTCCGCAATGCAGATTATTGCGTATGTCAACTTGAGTTGTCAAATGTCGAAAATTTACTTCTCCCCTTACGAGGCAGACATAAGACATACAGACACGGAAAAACAAATAAGACATCTCTGTAATAGCATCCGGTTAAATAAGTGTGTTGAACGCACTGACCTACCTGTTTCTAAAGTTGTTGAACATATTTTTTCGAACTGTAGGCAGGTAAGTTGTATGGTAAAGCATCATAATATAATTACTTAAGGTGCAATATATTTAAAACTAATTCCATTAGTCCTTGTTCGCTTCACAAATCACAGAAGGTTCTTGAATAATTCCATTCCAAAAGTTTCATGAAAGTAATTTTGCAAAAGCGGTAAAACTTCTTTTGGGTTTATAATTAATTAATTGCTCGTTTATTGCTCGTCTTTATATACGTTTTAGGGCAAATGACTTCACTATTATAACCTAGGCTCCTCTAAGACGTGTCTTGACTTGACAGACATATTTTTGAAAACGTAACGTTTTCTAAAAATCAGGGGTTGACAAATCGACCACACACCGTCTATGTTGGGGAAAATTTGCTAAGAGTACCTACAAGCGAACTTATCTTATAGAACACCAACGCTACACCGACAAAGCCAGGGCTTGTAATTCGGTCCCGCAGCGAAAGTGTCCGCAAGCGGGTCAGCGGGCCGCGTCCGGCGACCTCTGACGTCACCCGAAGGAATCCGCTTACGGTATTGTGTGGCTACTGGTTTTCGATGAGATATTGAAGAGGCTACGAGGAGTCTCTGCCGTTTGGGGAAATGTATAATTTCCATCATTTGCTAATAAGCTATTACCGTTCGCAGCTGTTTTGTTTTTATTATAGTCACAAGTCTTACCTTACCTAATTGTCATTAGGTAAGGCATTAAGTATAAAACATACAATTAGCTGTTAGGGAAATTATACATTCGACCAAATTTCTTATTTCGACCAAATGGTAGGCTCTCGGGCGAGATGTGTAAGTTCCGAGGTTGTGTTCTGAGATTGTGGAAGGCAGTCTTTAAATACTATTTTTTTTGTGTCCGGCGGTACATAATACATCATCAGCCCATGTCATCTCTCTCCTACTATTGCACGCTACTCAGCCCGATCTTCGGCTGTTTACCTCCGCAGTCTCTGCCAGCAACGCTGCGTTATACATATCGTGTCTCCGCGACGTCACTAGGCGCCCAAGACTTTTTTTGCTATGTTACTTTCGCAAATACGCCTTTCGTGATAAAGGTTACAATGTAAAAGTTCAAAGCTAAAGGTGGCAGGTTCTTAAATATTTCAATCATTCATTTTCAGGCTAGCCCTTAATTTGTCGTGAACTCGAACCCTTTTTGATCTTGAACCAACATAAAAAAAGAATAAAAAGAGAGTTAAGATCATGGTATGTGACCTGTGGTGCACACTGTCGAATTAAGGGCTGGATAGGCCAGACCAGCCAGTTCTGTTGCAATGAGAAAGTAACATACGTCTCTGCTCTAATACGATAAAATGACAGACCGAAACCGGTAAGTCTGTGGTACCCATTACAGACTAACATACCACGTGTCGTAAATTTACCATAGATTATGATCTTCACATCTCACGTGTCACTTTGTATAAATAACAGAGGCCACCAGGGGTTACGCGACTACCTATGGGATTATTGAATTACATAAGCCACTAAAGATGTTGATGTTTGACGACACGCTAGCTTAGTTAGTAGTGACCCTGCCTTCGAAGCTAGGGGTCCTGGGTTCAAATCCCGGTAAGGGCAGATATTTGTGTGATGAGCATGAGATTTTCTATGTATTTAAGTATGAATTTCTTTATATAAGTAAGTTTATCGTTGTCCAGTACCCATAGTACAAGCCTAGAGCTTAGCTTGGGACTAGGTTAATTTGTGTGACATTATCCTGTTTTTTTTTTATAGTTACATAGACAGATTATTCAAGAAATAGGGCAAAGTTGATACAGGTCCAGAAACAATTCCTGTGCCTTCGGAAATTTGCGTTTTCTTTGATCTGTTAATATATTTTAAAATAATGATGTTTATAGCATATATTTATACCATATGGTTCTATCTACACATCGGAGTTTAACGTAACATTATCTCAAACTCTGTCTCTCAATTTAGTCACTAATGATGAGATATTAAGAGAGTTGGACAAATTGTAAATGTATTGTTTCAGAGTAATTCTTATATAGGATATTTTTTTTTTTTTTTTTTTTTTTTTTTTTTATGTTAAGGAGAGGGCACCCGAGCACTCAGGCCACCTGATGGTAAGTGAAATCTGAGACCCATAGACATTTGAATTCTCAAGACTATAATCCTAAGACCTCAAATGCGTTGCCAACCCTGAGGACTAAGATGGAATGCTATGATGGATGCTGAATTCTATTTTAGAATCATACAAACCATAAGTTGCAGTTAAATACTAAACAGTTACATATTAAATCTATATCTCTTTAGAAGGTGGAAAAGGCTGTCTATAATTATTTTTGCCGGTTCAATTTCAACTTATCTGTGGTCAAAATTCATTGCAAAGGTTGTTGACGATCGAAGAAGATCATATCTTAAACTGTAGATTACATGATAGAGCCGGCCCTAAGTCGTACGATTCGCAATAAACAAGACAAGTGTTAAGATAAACTGTTGAATGACCGCCAAATGACAAATGATTAAGCGGTCCTATCATTGGCGATTAGCGGCAGTCATTTCATTACCGCTAGTTCCCCTTGTTGCCCACATTTGCATCAATAGTACCTAATAAAATAAATAGCGTCAGCCCGCGTGTTCTCTCGCGTGGATTTCTTATATCGCGGAGATATCGTCCGCGATAAAATGTATTAAGTAACTAGTTTTTAAGTCTAATTATAATAACTATAATTAGACTTAAAAAGTAGCTACTTACTTGGTTATAACTAATCAAATACACGTTACAGTGGGACCAGTTGTTATTTGTTTGTTAATTGTGTGGTGTTAAAACAAACACGACGGACATAAAATTCAATAATTATCAAGATAACGTAGAAAACGTGGTAAAAAAGGATAATTTAGAGTCCAGGGCCTCTATTCTACTGCGTTATAAAGATTTCGCGTTTGACGTGAGGTGCGATGAGTAACTTTAAAATCGATTCATGCAGCGATTTAATATACGACCCGGCAAGGGCCCCCTTTTGGATTTGATTTTATAAAGGCGTTATGATTACAAATCCAAGAAGGGGGCTCGCTCTTAGATTATAACGCTGTATTAATCGATTTTAAAGTAACTCATTTTTCGTCGGTGAGTTTTTTAAAGGTCAAACACACCTGTTACAATTTTTGTACCTAGTATTAATATTAGTTATTTGACACTTGTCAATCGATAACAACTCCAATTGATTGAGATTCATGACCTACTTCTTATTATCTGAGTTTACTTGTTATTTTTACGTATTCTTTACTGTAAAATAACGAAGGAGTTTAGACAAATCATATGGGACGTTTTCAAATAAAATGTACATTGTTAGTAGCTTTACTTAAAACAAAAGTTAACTGATTATTTTGTGTAACGATAGTTACCCATATAGTTTGTATGACTAACTTTCGTTACACAAGGGACGGGATCGTGATTTTTGTTGTCATTAAACCTTTGATTATGTTTTCGACCCTTTTTGTGTTTTTAATTTATGACGTCTTCCCGCTAAGAACAACATTTTTATACATTGACATAACCGTGCAAGTGCAAGTTTGACAGGGGCGCCGTCATGGATTGAAAACACTATACCTACCAATAGTGTTAGGTATAGTGTTTTCAATCTATGACGCATGGATATAGATATACGCTGTTCTAAAAGACCCGATTTGTTAGCTGTCAACTCAGTACAAAATATGTGTTTGATTGAGGCATGTTTGAGGTTATGTTTTGTAGTGCGTTTAATGGATACCTTTCTGGTTTTGGTTAGTAGTAGGTCGTAATGATTTGATGATTAACGAGAAAGTTGCATAGATATGATATGATTATCATTAGGCGCCCACGCACGACGACTCAACATATTATAAATGCAAAAGTATGTTCATCTGCACATTCACATAAAGACGGATTGGTAAGACTTTTGAAAACATTACAATAAAATTAAATCAAATATGTTAGTAATGGTACTGACACGGATTCTCCTGTAGGCAACTAGATGTTCCCCAATTGTATAGGTTGGCAAAAAAGTGTTTGAAAAGTTAAAGGCGCCGTTTAAAGTGAAATTGGCAAGATGATCTAAATTTCACCCAGGAATTGCTGATTATTAGTTGCTAATTGTCACTGGAGGACTTAGTAGTTCCACCTTCAACTCTTTATGCCAAGGTCTACATAGTTTAATATTTGTAGTAATGAAAGGTTCTTTTATCATGCAATCTTAGATTATTTTACAGGAATCTGCGTCAAACTTAATTTATTGCAGACGGCGGCGACGGTATCCCGGATTTATACTAGAGTTTGGAACTTTCACTTTCTTTCTTTCTTTTATGGCATCGAGAAGGCACACGGGCACACAGGCCACCTAATGTTAAGTCGTATTTTAGACCTAAAGACATTTGCAATAAAAATCGGCATGCAGCAATTATAGCTTGGTCTTTAGGATGGCAACGCAGAGCGCCTCTGTGCTTGTTTTGCCTCCCTCATACCATAAACAAAAAGTACGAGTAGGTAAGTGATAGGGGTTCGGAATCGCGGGTAGTTATTATTTCTTTGCAACTTTTGAAAATCAGTTAGTATTCTTCGTGAACAAAAAAAAAATACTTCACACAATCAAAGAGAAAAACACATTTTATGTTCTCGTTATTAAATAATTGATGAATAATATGGTTATTAAATAATTTATTATCAGACTCAAAGAGTATTTCCTCTGCATACGTCGGAACTCATGACGTCTCGTGATTCTTGGCAACCTCACCATAATTTGTGAGGTTACATCATTTCTTATTTATAAACAAGCAATGGGAATGCTCCGTGGTTTTCGAAATCATTTCCGAAATATTATATTAAGTGTGTACTTGAAAAAAAAAACCCCGATGAAAAAGGAGTGTTCTATCAGTCAGTCTTCCCTGTCATAGCGAGGGCCCAAAGTAGACTGATTAAAATGTATTTCCTCTCTCGACGGGTTATATTTTTAGGTTTTTTATGGCAAGTAGAAGGCAAACGAGCACACATGCGGCCATCTGATGGTAAGCGGGATCTGAGACCCATAGAAATCTGCATTCTCAAGACTCCTAAGACTGCAAATACGTTGCCAACAATGCCAAGCCTGATGTCTAAGACAAAATAAAATAAAATCATCATGGACTTTACCTCAAAAGCATAAATTCCTTGTAGCGATTCACCGAATCATGATTGTGTGGAATCAGTCCATTCGTGCCTCGCCAAACATCATTACAATATCCCGCCAGCCCAAACAGCATTCTGAACGCGTCATTGTATTGGACGCGAAACGTGCCATATGCCCGCTGTGTACAGGAGGCTATAAAGACACTTCACTTCACTTTACTACAATATGCGAATCTGCGGACGAAGCTCCCGCTCGAAGTCTACGACATCAGACACCGTTACAGGCGTTGCAGCGCGTTTCAGTGACCCAGTGACCCAAGTAATTAAACGAGTCCCACACAGCATAACAGGTTGTATACTATACTTAGTTATGCCTTTGCTACCAGCTTTAAATTGTAAAAGCTTGCTGTTAGAAACATTGTACCGGAGCCGATGTGTCTCAGCGTACACTTCACAAATAAATTTACTTGCATATATGCCTTTATGCTCGTAATTTCAACGGTTGTCTTATCCTAACTGCGGAATACAACAATACGAACTTTTTGTTTGCTCTGGTTCTTTATCCAAATAAAGAATCACCTATAAAAAATAAACACAGTAATCTTATTGTTTCAACGATTGGCTGTAGCTTTGTGCGTAACACGCTTAAAAGCCGTGACGACAATGGAATCACGATTGTACAGTCTGGTGACTTTGTTTGGAAACCCAAGCAGATACCAAACAGAACCTACTCGAGAACATACAAAAGGAGTTCTTGTAAATATTAGGTTTCTCGTAAGGCTGGTATTGTATCCTATGAATAAAATTATGGCTGTTATCAATTGCTTGCAGGGGCTCCCAATGAGTCATCGAAACCATTAGATAAATTAAATTACTTGGGAAAGTACGAGTCAAAACGCAGCATTTAATGTTACTACGGATTGTTGCTAATTTATTCAAGAATAATAATTTTTCGTTTAGTGGTTCGGTAAAAACACGTAATAAAAACCCAATGACTCAGACATTTCGATTAATTTTTAATTCATGCGTTTTTAGGAAATTATTACAATCATTTGGAGCGTTATTCTACTTCGTCTCTACACGTACCCATTGCATTCGATCGTCAAGTAAATAGGAGCTATCATAACGTTGTTAATTAGACAACTGAAAAGGCCACTGAAAAGCTTTCCAAATAATTTCACTTGTATATTTTTCCTACTAATGAGCTATTCAAAAAACTTTTACTTAACACGTATTTTATAAAGTACTTACTAATGCGACTTTTAAAATCATTATCATAGGACTAGTCATCGCAAAACAATTACAGCTCGGAAATAGAAAAGGATGTCATAGAATCGTATAATGAAGAATATTCATAATTATAATGATATATAACCGTTTAAATTGAGTTTTTTAGGGTATTTTTATCAAGATTTTTCTTAATTCTGACGTTTAAGTGACGGTGAAGCAACCATCAACATCTGATACTCCATTAACTGGAGCAGAATGTTTTTTTCAAAATATCAAGTAGGTCATTATATTAAGTTCAAAATACTTAGTACTTAATCCACTTTTTGACCGTATTTAATTTCACGACATATAGTTTTACAAATTTTAGCTGTCATAAATTGCTGCAGGAACGTAACGTGACGATGCAATTAAACTATGTCAAATGCTAAATGCGAAAATATCCTCTTTAGATAATAATAATCAAACACAAATGGCGACTCTATTGCATCTTGTTCTATTTTGTTTTGCGATGATTAGTCCGAGCCATGATCATTATCTAAAACAGTTTCGCTTCAATATTCAGAGTTAACATGTGCATTATTTTACACTGATCTTACTTTCTCAGTCAGCTCAAGGCTCGAGTATCCACCGAAAGTCTAATTGAGAAAGCGAGAAGAATACGAACTCATTCGCCAAGTTTGATGTCGAATGATATGCACTAAACCAGGGCCTCTATTCTACTTGGTAAAACCATATCGCCTTTGACATGTTATAGTATTGTCAAAGTTACGATAGCTCTTATTTACTTGACAGTAATGACATACACATCGTCAAAAAGAGTCGTTGAGAGAGAATCAGAGACGTCACCCAGGGATCAATACCGGTATTAATTAAAATTGAAATATCTTCCTGAATTTGCATTATTTCCTTGATATTTTCGACTGTAAATTAGGTAATACCACTATTCTATTATATAAATTATTTGAAGAGCAAAAATATTTAACAATAAGCGAGATACCGAAATTGAATACCGGTATTTTTGTATGAAAAGAATACTGGTATACGATCCCTGACGTCACCAAAGATATGTCTATTGAAGAGTAAAAATAAATAAATAAATATCAGGGGACAATCTCACACAAATTGACCTAGTCCCAAACTAAGGTCTACGCTTATACTATGGGTATTAGACAACGATAAACATACTTAAATAGAGAAATACATACTTAAATATATATAGAAAACATCCAAGACTCAGGAACAAATATTTGCGCTCATCACACAAATATCTGCCCTTACCGGGATTTGAACCCAGGACCGCTGGCTTCGGAGGCAGGGTCACTCCCAACTAGGCCAACGCACTATAGTTATACATTAATGCGCTATAGTTTATACATTATCGCGTGCGTTATCACCGCTGATAGGCTAGCCACATGTTTATAATTCACTTTCGCGTTGGTTAGCGTTCGTAATAGTTATTTTTACCTGCTTACCTTTTGTTGGTTTTTACCACTTTGGTATAAGAAGACCTCTACTGTTAATTATGAAGGTTGATCAAAGTGATCGTAAAAAGGATGAGCAGTTTTTATATATGTAACCAAATCACTATCTTACTTTCCTCAATCACCCAAAGGTTAGCTGGAAGAGATCCCTTAAAGGGATAAGTTCGCCTTTGTACGTTACTATTCTGTGAATATTGTATTTGAATTTCTGTTTTTAGTATAATAAAGTGTTTACTAATAAGACAAATTTCCCTAACTAGATATAGATTGTAAGTATGTCATGGCTAGGAAGGGCTTGAAATCTAGATGTCTAGATATACTTACCTACAGTACCTACATACGTCCAAGCTAATAAAATGTAATTTACCATGTCTGTGTTTCTGAGAAACAAGTATTTCTCAAAAAAAGACATGATTTAGAAGATTTAGTAGGCGTCAATACAACTTGGTGAAGGTATGTAGTATGTAGCGCACTAACGAAACAGAAATAGCAGAAGATGAAATATAAATGTCATTTGAAAAGAAATAAATATCAGGGGACAGTCACGCAAATTGACCTAGTCCCAAACATAATTGGTACAGTCAAGGGCATAAATAGTACCTCGTATGTTCATAAGTTTTGAGACAAACTTTTTAGTTTATAAAATAAAGAAAATAATACTGGCACCTATTTTATATTCTTTTCAATTTTGAATTTGGAATGTTAGTGTGCTATTTGTATGTTTTGAAAATTCATTTCTTTTGTTTTTCTTGTGATGGAGGGAACGAAAGAATTGCGTGCGACTGTCATTTCACTACATATGGCGGGGAAAAAACCAATGGAAATTTTCCGTGACATAAAATGTTTTGGGGTAAGCCGCAACTTCGTATATTACACCATTAAACGCTACAAGGAGACTGATTCTTTGAAAGATCGACATAGGAGTGGTCGCCCGCGGTCTGTAAGGACGGCTGCTAACATCAAAATAATCAGAGAGCGACTTCGCCGAAATCCATGTCGCACCCAGAAAAAACTCGCTCTGCAGACTAAAATTTCGCGTATTTCAGTCAACAGAATATTGAAATACGATCTGAAAGTAAAGGCTTACAGCCGTAGAAAAGTTCATTTTATAAATGATCGCCTTCGTAAATTACGTCGCGAACGTTGTCCGATGCTGCTTAAGAGACACGATGCGAAAAAGATACTCTTCACCGACGAAAAAATCTTTACGGTCGAAGAAAAGTTTAACCGGCAAAATAATAAAGTTTATGCCAAAAGCAGCAAAGATGTTCCTGCTACAGCACGAAATGTCTCGCGTGCCCATCATCCGGCGAGTGTGATGGTATGGTGGGGGGTTTCGTACGAAGGTGTCACTCCGCTCCATTTTTGCCAACAAGGTGTCAAGGTTAAAGCAAAAAATTATCAAAGTGACATTTTAGATACTGTAGTGAAACCCCTATCTAATACTTTATTTCACAACAAAGAATGGATTTTCCAGCAAGACTCAGCACCCGCACATAAGGCTAAAACGACTCAAGCTTGGTTAAGGGAAAATTTGCCGGGCTTCATCGCGGCGGAAGAATGGCCATCCTCCAGCCCTGATCTCAATCCACTGGACTATTCTTTGTGGACTGAATTGGAACTCAGGGCCTGCCAAAAGTCCCACCCAAACTTAGATTCTTTAAAGCGAGCCCTCATCAAAGCAGCGAAGGATATCCCACTGGAGAAGATTCGTGCCGCGATCGATGACTGGCCGGAACGACTAAAAGCTTGTATTAAAAATAGGGGTGGACATTTTGAATAGTAATTGCTTGTAGTTGTTAGTTAATGTCTAGTTACCATTATCTGTAAATTTTATAAATACAGCTTTATGCTTTAATTTTTTATGTAATATTTATTTCGTCTCAAAACTTATGAACACACGAGGTATAATTATAGTATACGTTCCCAAGACGTACCTTTATGCCACTGGCAATAAGGTCCATATGTATACATATATTTGACGCGATGGCTGTATAGATATTTAATAGCTACCCTTGACTGTACTATGGGTAGTAGGTAGACAACGATAAACATTCATACTTAAATACATAGAAAACATGTAAGGCTCAGGAACAAATACTCGCGCTCTTCACACAAATATCTTCCCTTACCGGGATTTGAACCCAAGACCACTAGCTTCGTAGACAGGTTTACCACCAACTAAGGTAACGTGTCATCAAAAACGTAAAAAGTTGAGACAGTTAATAGCTCCTAGCTCCTACAAATGGTACAGCCACAACAAACATTCGCACTAACGGTCTCGGCCTGCGGCCGTGACCGCATAGGCCGTCCGGTGTTTAACAACATACAAATCCCGCACACAGCCGAGCACTGTGTTCCGAAGGATTAGCTAGAGAATGCTCTTGACCAAGCCAGGCTTTGAGAACTGCAAACGAAGCACGCGAACGTTTTATTGGAAGAACGTTAAAATTATGGCAAAAATCTCAAGCTAGTGTGATGGTAGTATTACTTAAAGGTGAAAAACTTAAGTACAGGACCTGCGGTTGTAATTGTTGTTATAATATGTAGTCTTAGCTAAGAACCACGCCGATTGAACTAGCTTAAAAAAAGAGGGAGAGAAAGACCTAGGCTCACTTTCTTTGGCCAAAGAAGACAGAAGGCCGTATAGCCATAAAAAACTGATAGACAATTACGAAAAGCGGTAATTACTCCACCGACAAAAGTATAGCTTTTAAGTAAAACGATGATGAATGACTATTGTTACCTCAGTTATTGAGGTAATTGTTAAAAGATTAAGTTCTTTGTTCTTAATCAAAAGCAATATTATGTAATGGGACTTATGGGTAGTTATTTAATTTCTGATGAAGTTATTATATTAGTAAATAGGGATCTTGACTTTGTTGGGACGGGTCAAATTACCTAGTTTTTATCACTAAAAGTGATGGTTTGAAATGGAATGCCGCGGAGAGTAATACAACGTAATATTTTATTAGCAAACAAACTTTTGGACAGTTTCGAATAAAAGTCGGACTGACGTTGAGAATTATCTTAATATCCGAAATAAATAAAAACCGGCAAAGTGTGAGTCGGACTAGCAACCCTTCGTTCCGTACCATTCTTGTATGAAGGCCCTCTTAATTTTTTATTATTTGACGTAATTAGGCATACAATCTGTGAAATTTTTAACCGACTACCTAAGGTTCATGAGATACAGCCCGTTGTCAGACAGACGGACAGCGTAGGCTTAATAATAGGTAGAGTTGTGTTGGCACCCTTTGGTTATGGAATCCAAAAAACAAACTGAATAAGGGAATTACACAAATAAAATGGTTGTTAACTATACGCGACAAAATCCCTATCTTTTGATGCTCTAAAACTCACTTGCTATTATATAGTTTTTAGTAACCGAGTAAAACGGAAAATATTCTAAAATTATTATTTACTTAAGAATAGAAACATTTAGCACCATTCTCTCTTATTTCCACAAAAAAAATGGGGCCGCATTGAGTTTAACAAAGCGATAACATATTGAAGGCTCATAGTCTTCATTTTTATAGATTTAAGGCTACCCTATGTACCACGGGCAACGAACATGTTAAGGATAACCATACCGCATCCAGGAAAATCCAAACATAAGAATATAAAAGGATTGTGTTTGAACCTTTTATGCCATTGTCAAGAAAAGAATCTCGGGTATTGTCAAGATAACGTGAGCCAGCCCATAAATACTTTATGTTAAGTTAATACCTACTTGAATGGAATACGAATGCGTTATTGACGATCTCATTTGCGATGAAATCTATGAAATCTATCGTTGCCTATTCACAAATAAAGAATTAAGAAATCTGGAGTAGTCATACAAAAGATGAGATGTTATAAAATGAAGTTTCTTTAAGAACCTGAGCTAAGTAATTAATTTAGATTAGTTATTTAATTATATTATTTTATTTTAGTTTATTACGTAGTTAAGATTATTATATTTTTTATTCCTGTGTAATTATATAACTATAATTTATTATAATAATAATATAAGGCCATTACGAAAATAAATCATTATTGAACAGTAATAAATAAATATGGAATATATAGATTTAACTAGCGACCCGCCAGCGGCTTCGCCCGCTGCATTTTTTTTATATCACTTAGGGGTATGAAAAATAGATGTTGGCCGATTCTCAGACCTACCCGATATACACACAAAATTTTATTAAAATCGGTCCAGCCGTTTCGGAGGAGTTCAATAACGTACACCGTGACACGAGAATTTTATATATTAGATAAATAATATATTGACATTTCATAGGGTTGGGAATCATAGAGTGAATTTGTTAACGGATTAAATTTTGAGCCCGTGTGGTTGCCGGGTTAGAATAGTGCCACTCCATGTCTTGCCGTGGATGTCGTAAGAGGCGACTCAGGGAATAAGGGCTTGTAGTATTGTTAGGCGATGGGCTTGCAACCTGTCACTAATACACTAGTAAACTTCTTGGCCTGATTGTGCAAAATGTGGTTACAGAATTATCAACAAGTCTTTTTAGAGTTGTTGGTATTTCTGTAGCTCTGCCTACCCCAATCTGGGAATGAAGGCGTGATGTTATGTATGTGTATGTATGTATTAAAATTTGACACATTTTGTATGGGCAAATGTCAAATTTCAATCCGAAGTAAGCCTTATCTATCCGCGGTTTGAATATAGGGTTCGGTCGTAAGTGAATGAATGAAATGAGTGAAACACGTAGATTTGGACGATTTAAGTAATTAATTTCGCAAAGTAGGTATAATTGTATGTGAATACCTAATATTAATCATATCGTGTACTCAATAGCACAACACGCTACAAAAACGATCTATCAGGTGGGCAGTCTTGTTGTGTAAACGGTAATCAAAAAATAAATGGTGTATATGACAATGTATTTAGTATTATGTGGTGAAATAAAATAAACTGATTGCATGCAACATAGCTAAATTAATTTCTGGATGGGTTTGCATGTGTGCGTTGTGCGTAAAAGTACCTATGTAAAGTCAACATAATGTTTTAGAACCATTTAGAACCCTGTCGTACTGGCACCGAATACATTTCAATACTTTACGTTATTGCGACAAAGTTTTGAGTGGTAGGTACACAAATGTATTCTTATTTTGACACAGGGATGGACGGATTTTGGACATACTTCGATCTCTTTTGTAAATTCAGCTGCTCGAATGGTTTCCTCACGAAGTTTTTATTTCCCCCTAAAGAGCAATGGGTAATGTATGTAAGTATAATAACTTCGAGAGATTCATTGGTACATGGCAACCACTGGGGCTTGAACTCGGAACTTTACTATCACGAGTCGACATCTTCAAAGCCACTAAGCTACCGACGGTTTGCAACTGCAATATGGAAACTGCTTGCATTTACTGAAGTTCGATGTTACACATGCAACCACCGTACCGTGTCGTTTGCGCGCCAAATTTGGTCTGAACAACACATTCAGATGTACACAGTCCGACAATTACACAGTCAGGCAAATGTATTTGCGTACATCAATAGAATAGAACCTTGGCACAATGATAGGCCACACCACTCAAACTTGCACGTTGTGACGTTTAATATTACTCATTACGAAAGGTTTCTATGCTTTTCAGCGCCATGTTTAATGTGTTGTTTTACTTGTTAATTTGCTTTAAATGCTGTAAGCGTTAAATATTGTTTTTCTATTTTATTCCAGTTACGATGATACGCGAATACCTACAACTCTTTGACTATTGAGTTTCTTACGGCGCACAGCAGTCGTCTCTTCTTGGGAAGCACTGGTAGAATTTTGTCAAGTAAAAGTGCCGGTGCGGCCTAGTTACTGAATAAACCCTTTTTTATCTTTTATTACATCAATTGCTGGATTATTTAGCATTTCATAATAAAATTGTGTACATTGAGAAACTTGTACACAACGGAACTTTGTTTTCGTACACAATACAGCTTTCGGCTCAAATCGCATGTCTAGGGAAAAAGTGTATGTAGTGACACAATCCTAATACAAAACAAAGTCAAACAGATCTTTAGTCCGAATTTTCGTTTCACAACTGCATTTTAAAACATAAAAATGCATCTCTAACTTATGAAAATTTCGCAGTTGGGAAATGGGTTTTCTGCCTTTTCGCAGACAAATCTTTGACAAATACATCGTTTTGCAACCTATTCATTTGCCAACCCGCTTTTTTTCTGTAACTACAAATATTTCAGGATTTTTATAACACTAACCTAACCTAACCTATAGGGTTCTACACGATGGTCTTGAAATAAATCCAGAATTATTTACATTTTCCGAAAAAAACGCGGGTTGTCAAATGATATTTTTGTAAAATTAATCATTTGTGAAACATTGGTTATGAAATGATAGGATCCCTGGGAAATGAAACTTCGATCTTGGTTAGTCCTCAAGCAAACGTTACATCTATAATTTGCACTTACCCTTTTGTAAATTTCAAAGCTAGTAAACTGTGTGGCGGCGTAGGGGAATATCCTGACCATCTGCGCACCATTCCCTTTGTAGAGGGCAAGGAGGGACTCCTGCTTCACGATGGCAGCGAGGCCGCCGACGACCCCGTGGTGCTTGTAGCGCGCTGACTGGGCTTGGAGGAGGATCTTGATCCTGTCCAGCGGGGCTACAGTGGTCTTAGCACACATGCCTGCAACACCTGGGGGAATTCAATTGATTAATGATATGTTTTTTAATTTGACACAGGCCTTAGACAGTGCATTAAAAAAAGAAATGAACTCGCGCACCGAGGGTTCCGTATAGCCCAACTCACACTTGGCCAGTTCTATTATTTGTTCTTTTTCTTTAGGGTTTTCAGAGTGCACTATAATCACACCTGTGATGCTTGTTTATACCTATAACTATTTTTACGATAACACAAATCAAGTCTCTGTGCGTCGTCTTTTGAAACATACTTACGTAACTACACAACAAATTGAGACCCTCCTCCTTTTTGTTTGAAGTCAGTTATTACCCAAAAGTAATAATAAAATGTATGCATGTAAGTATAGTAAGAGTTTTAGGGGTGATGTGATCTGCTTAACGGCTTGACTAATAAAACTCATGCAGTTATGATTTTAATAACTTCAATATTGTTATTAGGAAACTTGTGAGTAATGTGACCTCCTATTTCTTTTCTGTCATTTCATCTACTATTGTATTAAAAAATAGTATTTATTAATAAATAAATAATACACCCTACCTACTAACATAACCTACTTTATTTATATAGTAGGTAATCAAATTAAAAAATATTTTTTAGGGCAGTTGTATCTAACACACCACCAAATGTATTGAAACTTTCACTACCTTTAAACAGTAACAGCAAGAAAATATTAGAAATAGGTATTATACTAAAATGGGAATGCTGAAATAAAGATGCTGTTTTAATAATAATAATAAATAATAAATCACAGGACAATGTCATAGAAATTGAACTAGTCCCAAACTAAGCTCTAGGCTTGTACTATGGGAACTAGACAACAATAAATTTACTTACATAGAGAAATATATACTTAAATACATAGAAAATATCCACAATAGGTACTTCAATCTTGCATAAATTTCTACACAAGGAAAAAAGTATTGATTAAAACTATATTAAAGTAACAACTTTGAAATCTTCTGAGCCAGAAATAGGGCTTGTGTGGCACTTTAATCACTATGCTTCTTATACTTTCACATATGATTTTCAGAAACTGCTATGATCTTAGAATTGGCAGTTCCAAGAAAAATTTAAGAAAAAAAATCTTTTAATTGTTATTAATTTGATTGTAAATAAGTGTTTATTTCCCTATTAAAAACAGAGTTAATAGTCTATTACAGTACGATTTGATTAATTAATATTTTACGAATCCTAAGAATTCATAAACAGAGGAAATAATATATTTTGTCTAAAAATGGGAGTATTACTTACCTCCAGCTAATAAATTCTTCATAATAAAATCAAGATCACTTTTCTGTTCTATTTTCAAAGCCATTTCATTGGATTATCGTCGCTCCGAGTAAACTTTAATCTACTTTTTCACTTATTGGTTCTTCACAGAAAACTAGCAAATTCTGGCTAGATATTGTTTTATCACGACGCTGGCTAATCCATGGTATGTCCTCTAAATTCTTGATTTAATACATTCCGCACTGGTCATTTGGCAGGCTCATCGCCACTTTCACCTGCAATCAGGTAACGATGTTCAGCTTCCTCAAAAATAACGAAGTATTTACTACACTTCAAACACATAACAACTCTCAATAAACTCGGAAAAAAAACTCCAAGCAATGGATGTGCCAGCACATAGATAAAACTGAAGCGGTAAAGTAAGAAACCGAAATGAATTGAATAAATTTAAATAACAAACACGACACATACGATCCCGTTAACGTTCCATCAAGTATTAAAACATACTACTTTTGTTAGGTTTCGGTTACTGTTATTTGTGACCTTGGAAATTTGCAAGTGCGCTACAGGTGGAATGGTACGACCGCGAACGTCGCTATTGGATAAAATGTACTTCGTGGTAAATGGGCGACGACATAACAAAAATATTTTGTAAAGAAGGGATTGAGAACAAACCATGTCTTGACAAGCGTCAAAAATGACACTTGACAGCTGACGTATGTTTTACGAGTCATATTTTCGTGTTTAGGGATTTAGATTTAAAACTCAGTCAAATAGTCTGAGATGTACAAAGACATGTTGTTTTGATATTGCTAAACTGACTTATATGTTCATAGCAGCTAAAGTTCATATTCACATTGCGTAGAATGGAACGTTACAACTAGCGCCATCTTTTGAAAATCTTATAAGAAAGTGATGCGTTCGTTCTGTAAGAAGTGTAAGAACCAGCGAGATGTTCCGGTGAAACTCCAAGAGATGTCACGCTCGTCAATTTGAGAACTTTGTTTTATTTTGGACTACCGGGAAAACCACTCCCTAAAAAGTAAGGGTGTTCTAACATTTTACCCGTTTAATCACACCTTACTTATTCATGAATTAATTTATTCTTCCGTTAATTATGATAGACTGTATCACGGCGCATTCTAGTATTTTGATCGGACATTTTGATGAAAATGCTTTCCAGTTTCATTGATCTCGGGCAGTTTGTGAAGGTCACCTTGAGCGCGAAAGCTCAAATAGGAACGAAGGAGCAAGCCCGCCACTGCCGAGGAAGCTTCGCATGCCGGCGCGCACGTAGTACCTACACGAACTAATACCTATATAACGTAAATAAACATTTAAACTTGGTCAGAGTGATTTTCGTCATGATTACGGCTGGTTGCGCGATGTTACTATAACATACTGGTGTTAGTTAGTCAATGGATGCGCCGAGTTGAGGACTACCGTACTAGGTGTTTTGAAGTTTATAGTAGATTCAAAATAGAAACAACATAATAAAAGTTTTATTAGTGACCATGGAAGTGCCGGCTAAAGGAAACGTTTTAGGCCGTAAGTTGATTTCAGGGTTATTGAATTATTTTACTTCAGTTGCTTGTGAATGTTATTTTTTTAATTTTGTATCCTTACCAGACTACTTTTCAATTGATTGCATACTACCAACTGTTGGCTTTAACAGGCTCGAGTCCACTTTTAGACCCTTTGAAAAGTTAGGTTAGGTTAGTTTTAAACCATAATACTATATAATCTTATCGAAATAAATTATGTTAGTTCGAGGGCTAAATATCTACATAAGCATATCATTATAAGTAATTTGGCCTACTTTGATTTAGTTAATATTCATAAAAAGTTATTAGTAAAAAAAACTCGACCGGTTTTTTTTTAATAAAAGCTTTTCTAAAACCATGCTCAGAGGGTTCGGAAGCCATTAATATAAACCCAAAAAACAATCTAAAAAAACAAGTTTGAATTAATTTTCTAACTAAAGTGATTTGACGAGTGCTCTCAGTTGATTTTAGTAGGTACGAGTATAAAAACTTTAGCCGCCCGTTGTTTCTCAGGAACCAGGAAGTCTCCTTAGTCGTGATCATTTTCCTTTTAAGTTCGTTAAACCTACGTATATGTGCTTTCATTTAAGATATTATTCTGGGGGGGGGACAAAAACCATTACACCACACCATTACCACCGCCACCATTACTGTAGAGAAAAATCCATTTTCCGAGTTGAATTATCCTAAACGGTCCCCCTAATCTAAAATTTGATAATAGCATGTTGGTACATAATGATTTTTAAGAGCTATCCAATGATATCTTAATCGATATAAAAATGTAAAAAATATGCTTTACTTGCATGGGAGATACTCAAACATTACTTTTTCAGATATTATTTTACAACGCCGACAAGTTTTCATTTGAATGTATAACGCTCCCAAATTACAGCTTTGTAGTAGGTGGGCGTTTTCCAAAAAAAGTGTACATCGTTAAGGACAAAAGTTAAGAAAATTTAACTTTTTCCATTTCGTCACGAAAATTAACGTATGTAAATGTATGGCTAATTTTCGTGACGAATTGGAAAAAAGGAAATGAAGAAAATTTAACTTTTTCCATTTCGTCACGAAAATTAACGTATGTAAATGTATGGCTAATTTTCGTGACGAATGTACACTTTTTTTGAAAAACGCCCAGGTACCAAGAGTTTCTGAATAAAGCCGCGGAAAGACGGACATCGCGAATCTCTATTTAATTTTAATGACTTACCAACAACAGTAGATAAACTTTGTGATATTGTGCTTTTTGCTGATGATACATCATTAATTTTCAAGGTAGACCGAAAATCCGTCGATTACAGGATAAACGACACCCTAGGTAAAGTACTTAGTTGGTTTACTTGTAGCAATTTACTGCTAAAAAACCAAATGTGTTAGGTTCACTTTGCCTAGTGTTAGACCGGTAGAATCTATCCGGTTACGCTGTTAGGAAAAAGCGGCTGATATACAGACTATATTCGTGTTACAAAAAAGGGCCAATTCGTTCAATATATAACTTAAACTCCCGTGATTCCTTAAGAGTACTATTTAAAGAAATTAATATTTTGACTATAGCGTCACAATTTATTTATGAGAATATTATTTATGTTATTAAGAACCATTACTCTTTTATTAAAAAATGTGATATTCATAATTTTATTACTAGAAATAAAAATAAAATTTGCCTTAGAAAATTTCGTGTCCGCAAAGTAGGTATATAAATAGTTTTTAGGTTAATGCATTCTTTTCTATAATAAATTACCCGACGCAGTTTTAAAGTTACCATTTTCAGCACTTAAAAATTACTTGAAAAAGTCATTAATGTCTACAGCTTACTATAGGGTCGAGGAGTAGGTATCTAACCGACAAAAATGCTTGGCATAAGATACCTAACGTAACAGCTTAGTACCTATCTAGTCTAGGGAACACGGTTTCTGTAGGAGAACGTATCGAAACTTTATTTAATTTATTATTACTATTTTATTTATTTGCTCTTTTTTATAAGAAATTTCGACACTTTTTCCTGCTTAACTATGATATATATATTATTAAATTTTATTAATTGATTTATATAATGCTAGGTTAAGTCCTATCATTGTCATAAGTAAGTAATAATTTTTTAAAATGACTGACTCTTGAGTTTTTTTTGGCGCTTCTTCTCAGAAGTGGTCTCTTTGAAGCGCCAATAGAGGTTTGACGTGTAAAAGTGCCCGTGCGGCCTACTTACTGAATAAACAACTTTTATCTCTTTTTTATCTTATCTTTTATAAGGATACCTTGTGACTACGGTACCCCAAAAAGGGAAAAAAACAAAAATAAACAGCAACCATAATAAAAGGTGCTAAATAAATTAACTCAAAAACAGTTGTAAATGAAAACCACGGACATTAACTCTCACATTGTTCTTATAATCGCATGATACTATAGCAGGCGTATTGTGATACAAGCAAAATGACGGTATACTAGTTTACCTGATGTTTACCTGCCTACACACGTGCGTCTGTAGTCATGTTATCGGCGACCGTTCGTTAACCTTTCAAATATTTATGGTGGCGAGAATGGCTATATAGATAGGGTCCATTTTTTATAACAATTAAAATAAGAGTGCCGGTCGCCTACGACTTTTGTAATAAATAAGATTTAGACGAGGTTGCTTTTTTTTCTCTACATTCTTCTATTAAACCGAGGAACCGGATCCTTAAAGAGCCTGTGTATGTAGTAAGTTAATGATAATTTCGCACTTTTAGTATTATAATGACCTAATTCAAACATTGTCAGCTTTCGATTTCGAGTCTTAAATTTAGTGTTATAGAGACCTAAGTTGAAATTAAAAATATGTGGATTAGGTCACTATAATTCTAAAGATGCGATTTATCCATGCTTAGTTCGCGGAGCTGTTAAATATTTTCCTCTCAAATGTACCCATTGTATCTCCCCCCCCTAAATCAAGTCCGATTTCTACGATTTTTGAATACGATTATTGTAGTTATAATGAAAAACTTTTTAGCAAGAAAAAGGGCCTTTATTTAGGGCGACGACACGTTGGCCTAGTTGGGAGTGACCCTGCCTCCGAAGCCAGCGGCCCTGGGTTCAAATCCCGGTAAGGGCAGATATTTGTGTGATGAGCGCGAATATTTGTTCCTGAGTCTTGGATGTTTTCTATATATATTTAAGTATGTATTTCTCTATTTAAGTATGTTTATCGTTGTCTAATACCCATAGTACAAGCCTAGAGCTTAGTTTGGGACTAGGTCAATTTGTGTGAGATTGTCCCCTGATATATTTATTTATTTATTTATATTTATTTAACTCGGTAAAATCATATTGTCTTTGTCGTGTTATGGTATTATTGACTTTAACTTAGCCGCCTTTACTCATACTGTCAGGCAAAGAGATTATTATTAGTATTGATGACACGCTAGCCTAGTTGGTAGTGACCCTGCCTACGAAGCTAGCGGTCCCGGGTTTAAATCCCGGTAAGGGCAGATATTTGTGTGATTTATTTATTTATTTATTTATTTATTTATTTATATAAACAATGTCTTGAGGACTTACAGCGTCAGCCAAAGCGCCCAACAAGATAGAAACTTAAAAGCTAGGTACAAATGTAACACAAGAACTCTACATAACATAACAAAACAATGAGGAAAATTAAAGCTAGACATAACCCTAGAGTTTATTTAAATTTAAGAAGCGACTTAAGGCCACTATAAGGACAGGCCACTTGTCCGCAAACACGTCGGCCTCCCGCATCCGCGCACGGAACTCATTTAAGTAGCGCGATGGCTCTGGTGGTGGGAGCGTTGCAGGCGTGCCTCGTGCGCATCCTATCCGGCAAAGCAAACAAGTTGCGTGCGCGCCGTGCGCAGCGGTCCGCGGCGCTTAAATAACGATCCGGCACAAACAAACAAAACTTTTCCAAGACGGAAGGATTATCCACCTTATGGCGCAATAATAAGCAGTAGTGGACAAGCGTTATAAACTTCCGCCTTAAGTTAAGGGATTCTAACCCAACCATTCCACTAACAAATAAAGATGGGTAGAGGAAGGGGTAACAATGATAACGCCTTTTATATAGGTATCTTGCAAATTTGCGTTGGACACGCTCTATCATTAGGCTATATTTCTCCTCCCGTGGATCCCAAGCTACTGCATTGTACTCGAGCTTACTCCGAACGTAGGTATTGTATTTTAACAATATGGCAACCTTATCGTCACGGAACTGGGACGCTGTCCTAATTATAAGGCCCAGTACTCTACTAGCGCTTTTGCAAATATTACGCATGTGATCACGCATATCTAATCTAGTGTCCAACGTAAGACCTAAATCCTGAATTGTGTTAACCCGTTCAAGCTGTGTGTCGGAGAGGTGGTAGCGCCCATTGACTGGATTATTGGAACGGGTAAACGTAATGGCCCTGCATTTAAGTTTGTTCAGCTGCAATTTGATCGTAGCACTCCACTGCACAACTGAGTCGATCGCATGTTGAAGCACCTCGCAATCAGAGCTTTTGTTTATAGGCTGCATAATTTTTAAATCATCAGCAAACATCAAGGGAAGGGGTCCGTCGATACAATGCATTAAATCGTTGATCATTATTAAAAATTGCGTCGGGCCCAGGTTACTCCCCTGACTCACGCCGGAACGGGTGAAATATTCCTTTGACCTAAAAACAGACACTTGCACGTACTGCTTACGGTCTCTAAGATAATCTGCAAAGAAAGCCAGCAGTTTTGGAGTAAAACCAAAGGCCGAGAGCTTCATAAGCAGCACGTCATTGTCTACCAGGTCAAACGCCTTTTCAAAATCAAAGTATACAGCATCTACTTGGCGATACGTATCCATGTGCTTCAAAACATAGTCAAAAAACAAACATGATTCGTAGTGGTTGAACGCGCACAGCGAAACCCATGTTGGGCTTCATCCAACCTATTATTAATTTGTTTAATGAGACAACCATTTATTACACTCTCGAAGATTTTACCAAACGCGGAGAGAATAGCTATTGGTCTATGTGAAAATATATCATTCGAGTTTTTAACTTTAGGTATGGGTGTGACCCTCGAAACCTTCCAATTTGTCGGAAAAATTCCCATTTTCAAGCACAAGTTAAAAATGTATAGCAGAGGTTGTTCTAGTGCCGATATACAATCTTTTATCATAAAAGCGGGAATACCGTCTGGGCCAGCTGAGAATGAAGCTTTTAGTCGCCTAATGGCCGACCGTAACTCCGCGGCAGTCACATGGGTGATTTCAATTGTTTTTGACCCAGTGTGATTATCGGTAAGGCGAGCAGCTTCCTCCGGGTCGAGTCTCGGGACTCTGGCATGAAATACTGAAGCAAAAAATTCAGCAAAAGCATCGACAGCCTCCTGACCCGCAACAACTTTGTCGCGGTAGATGTACTCCGTTTGTTGATTTAAGTGTTGCCTTTTGCTCTTAACGAATTTCCAAAATGTACCAGGATCTTTACAAATGCCTCTTTCAAGAGTGGCCAGATAGCGGCTATAATCTCGGTCCACCAGGCCTTTAACAACTGTCCTGTAGTATTTATATAATTCACGATTAAAGGGTAGGCCATGACATTTGTGTTTTTTTAGATTAAAGTATTTTAATTTTATATAGTAAATAAGTTCCGACGAATACCATGATGGATATGTATATCGTTTGCTATAGGGAAACCTTCTCAGGGGAACTACACGATTGATAACCTCGATTAATTTCTGATATAACAATCCTACAGCCATATCAACATCAGCGACGGCAAAAATATCCTCCCAAGTAATTTCAGCTATTGACTCGTAAAGTTTATTAAGGTCAGCTTTCCTGAAGTTCCAGGAGGGAGCAGTTTTAGTAAAGTCAGAGTTTTCAAAACTTTGTTTGCACGGATCACAGACGCCCGGGACCATAATAGTTACTTCAAGGGGGGGGTGATATGTGTCTATAGGCACCAGAGGTTCGACATCACCTGCAACGCTCACCATACCATCACTGAGTCCTGTAAGCACCAGATCCAGAATGCCTCCGCGGGCATTACACACATAATTAAATTGTCTTAAATCACAAAAATTTAAAAAGCAATCAAACTGATTTTTAATAAAAGTGCTACAAGAGTTGAGATTAAAATCTCCAACAATTACCAACTCTGAGTTTGGATGAGTACATATAACGTTTTCAATGCATGTTAGTACACTGAGATACTGGTCATCATTATAGTTAGGAGGAAGATACACAACACATACAATACACTTAAAACCTTGTGATGAGCGGGAGTTTTTTTTTTTGAGTCTTGTATGTATTCTTTGTATTTAAGTAGGTATATATTTCTCTATATAAGTAGTTTATCGTTGTCTAGTACCCACAATACAAGCCTAGACCTTAGTTTGCGACTAGGTCAATTTGTGTTACACTGTCCCGTGATATTTATTTATTTAATTTATTATAGGTTACTATAAGTACATTAAATGTCTTTGCCATCAAGTTAATAAGAGCTATCAAAATGTTGAAACACTTAAAAAACAATAAGATTTTACACGTTTTACCATGTAGAATCTCATCCCAGACCTAGCTTTTATAACATTTACAACATTACGTAATGTTGTAAATGTTATAAAAGCTAGGTCTGGGATGAGATTCTACATGGTAAATGGTTGAGTGTTACGGTGAAGGAGACAACGTGCGGAAACCTGCACATTCGAACAGCTGAGTGTGTAAGAGGGTAATTGCACAAAAGACCCTCAAGGGGTGTAAGTGTATCTGAACGGGCCTATCAGTAACATAAGATAAGATAGACGTTAGGTAGGTATTTTTTTTATGTAGCATTAGTATCTTACTAGATAGATTGAATATCCAAAATTAGGTTAAAAATATCTGACACACTCTTCACAGATTTTGAAGTCCATTATTGCTGGTGCTGGTACCAGTACAATATTTTTTAATGGGGCAAAAGCATTTTTCGTATTTTAATTAAAAAGTATTTTATAAGTATTTGTGTCACAAGGAAGCAAAATGGCATTACGGCGAGGGCGTAGATTGAATCCTGAGCGTAGTGAGGGATCCAAGTGATTACGCCCAAGGTGGCAATAATTAAGCTACCGTGTGACACATGCTGCTTTTCACATCACCTATGAGGAAGATGAAAGATCTTAGTGATGAAACAATTAATTATTTATACTCTCTAAAAGTGCTGAAATCATCAAATTTTACAGGCAGCAAAATGTCCTTTAACGGAAAAGTGCCACTTTGATTTGATGCCTCCTAGCAGGGAAGAAAGGAATGTCCCCTTTCCAAATAGGTGAAGTGATTTTTTTTGTCATCTTTGCAATTTTTCTTTCCTGGTTTCAAAGCAATCGAATTCCGTATGCGATGATGTCTTTTGTTAGAAAACCCTTATTGTCAAGGTAACACGAAAATACCAATACCTAAACATAAACAAACATGGTTAATTTATCAAGAAACTTACATTTAAATCGACCAACAGAATACAGCGGAAATACTAAACTATGCGAAGGAGTTTTGAATGTCCTTGTAGGTGGTTTGAAGGTCGAACACCCGGCAGAGGTCAAAGAGGCGGACTTGATCTCATACTACGTTTTCTATTCTTGTAATACTATGTGTTTTAAGTATCTTCGCCACAATTGATTCGCCTTCTCCAATTTTACGAAGAACTCGTTTAACCTCGTAAGGGCCATGCAACGACCTATTTCTAGGACTGATAATTTTGGTTCTTGCCGCCCAAGTAACCCAAGTTAATGTTTAAATTCATTAATTAGCGGCCCAGAGTCCTATAATAAGAACATTCACTTCGAACACAAAACGTTCTTTAAAAATCCGGGCAAGAGCATGTCGGACCATGCTCAGTGTACCAAGACCAAGCCATTACTACAAACATAAAAATCAACAAGTAATAGCTAATTTTCTATTTAAAGTCAATTGGTGCCGCCGTCTTAGATGCTTTTAGAGGTACAAACACTTTAATCGCCTGTATCTCAAGAAGCAATGATGTCTAGCTAGTCGTGATATTTATGAAAATTGTATTGAGTGAACTAATATGATTAGTCTCGTAATTTTCGAGAAACAGGTTGTTTTTGTTCATGACTAATAGGGTATTCTGCAGAACGCTCGAACGTATAGATCCTACTTTACTTCATATTGAAACATGCAAATCATACGGCTACGTGCACTCTTGTTTGCCAATATGCAGGAAGGAAGAAATCATTACTAATTAATGTTCTCTTTATTCATCATTAAAAAATAGCGTGTAAAATATTTGTTTACACAATGTTACTTATCATCGGGAATACCAAAGTTACGTTATGTTATGTCACGTCATCCATCAACTCCATCAAGCCTCAACCAACAACATTATAATTTTACAAATAAAATAATCGTGATACGTTAATCGTCATACGTACCGTACCTAGTAGGTATACATACAGCGTGTTTGAGCAAGTGCGTTTCTCTCTAACTTGGACTGAAGAAATATCTCGAGAGATATGAGAGAATCTTGTGCAATTCTTGGTAGGTAGGTATAACGTAAAATAAAAGTGAAATGCGAATAATATTGAGTGGGTGCAGGATCCAGTTACTAGTTCGAGGCATGATGACTTAAGATATCTAGAAATGTACCGAAAAAGAGCAAAAGCATTCTCAGGATCATGTTACTCTTTCCAAATACGGCAAAGCAAAATGATGGGTTATGTCATGATTATACTAGCAGTCTATGTATTGACGACACGCTAGCCTCGTTGGTAGTGACCCTGCCTTCGAAGCTAGGGGTCAAATCCCGGTAAGGGCAGATATTTGTGTGATGAGCACAAGTATTTGTTCCTGAGTCTTGGATGTTTTCTATGTATTTAAGTATATATTTCTCTATGTAAGTGTGTTTATCGTTGTCTAGTACCCATAGTACAAGCCTAGAGCTTAGTTTGGGACTAGGTCAATTTGTGTGAGATTGTCCTGTAATATTATTTTATATTATTGTCTACATATTGTTTTTCTTTTTACTCGTCGGTTCGGTCTAACCACAGGAAAACAAACCACCACCTACTCTAGTGAGGATTGAGGGAGTCACGACAACGTGCGGAAACCCTGACCCTGACCCTGTCCCACGTGGTAAATGATTGCCCACTTCACTGTTTCCCCGGTGGCATGGAGGAGCTGGTTGAATAGTTATGTCGTATAAAGCTTCCTAATTGAGAATGTACGCGCTAAAATGTGTTTTTACACTGACTGGACTACTTAAACTCGCTGGTTAATTCATATTATATTATCATAAGCAGCTCATGCTGCTTAAGGTAGGTAATCACACCCCGCATAAATTTACGCCTGCCGCAGTGAAAAAAACTGGCTGAAACATGTGAAAAACCTGGATATAGAAGTTTGAACCATGCAGGACGAGTGCCATACGTAATGACGATGATGATGTTCCCTCGTAAGTTCTAAGGTTGACTTCGGTGGTTAGCGGCTGACGACTGAGCGAGCCGTGAACGGCTGAGCCGCTACCCACGGAAGCGGTGCCATGCCTTTTCGCATAGTGTCTATTACCGTCGCGAGACGCGCGCGACTGTCGCATCGGCCGCTATATACCCATAGAAGTTAACCTTCGGTCTATCCATCACATTTTGACAATTGAAGGTGTCACTGGGCTCCTTTTAATGTTGCGCGTGACAAAGGCTTTATGACCATCATATTAAATCCGTCATGGCAGATTTCACATGTGAAGAATGCTTGGTGAAAATATTTACTTCTTTACTTCGAGTTTGGTATCCTATGAAAGATTATTGCATATACCTCGAAAAGGTATTGTTACATAGGTAAACCACCACCAACCATCGCATAGGTAAAGAACCTACCCATTATTTTTCGAAATGTTTAAAGAGCAACCTAGGTACATAACCAGGTTAGGTTTGTTTTGTTTTGTTTTATAACAGTCCAAGATTTTTTAACAGTTTCAGAAAAAAAAGTAACATAAAACCACTCACTGCCAGATTACCTAACGTTAATGTTACTCGTACCTACTCGTACCTATCCTAATTGGGGCTATTTAGCAAGACTTTTTCTGTAGTTGACACAAACATCGTAGTAGGTACGTATAAAAATTCCTTAATTAATATTTTTTTAGGGTTCCGTAGTCAAACTAGGAACACTTATAGTTTCGCCATGTCCGTCCGTCCGCAGCCTAGCTCTAGCTAGAGACTCCTAGTACTTGAAAGCTGTAATTTTTTGGGTGTACTTTCATTCACGTAACGTGGGGATGTATTTCTTTTCTCGCCTACTTCATTATGATGGGTGTCGTTGGATAGGTGTTTCAAAAAATATTTTTGAGACAATTTTTTGAATAACGGATCCGTTTATGAAATGTGAAGTTTTAAAGCGCTAATTTTTGTTAGTCTAGTGTCCCCCGTCCCCCCCCCCTACAGCAAAAATTACAAATACTATTGAAAAATATCTTCAATAAAAGCGTATATAATGACTTTAAAAGGAAAACTATCACGACTAAGTAGACATCATTGGTTCTTGAGATACAGGCGATTGAAGTGTTTATACCTACCAAAAAATATCAATACCGGCACTAAATAGCTTTATTTAGAAATAACTTTGTGTTTTTTTTATGTTTGAAGTACTTAACGGCTTCGGAACCGTACACTGAGCATAGTCAGACACGCTAATGCCTAGTTTTCATGAAAATAAATAACTTTGTTAATATAAAAGACAACAACTTGCTTCATGTCAACGATAGATTCAATTTAATGCTTCAATTATTAACGAGTAACGGTACCGTTAATAACAAATTATTATGAATGCAGTGCTTATATCCTATGGGAGTTCGTATTGCCGCTTAAGGGCTTGAAAGCTTACTCTAAGTAAGGACCACCTAGGTAGGCACATCGAACGGTTTGTACTTACACTTTGTTTTTATAGTTTCGTACGTACCACATACTAAAAGGAATGGATAAGGGAGGGCTATAACAGCACGGTGTTTTCAATCTACAAAGCCGCGCCCCGCCATTCTATTGACGAGCTCGGTGGAGTCAATAATCGTAAAAATTAGTAGTGAGCTGGGGCATGAATTCGTGGATTGAATTTCATATTTATTAATGCAATGGAAAACCTTCAGTAGTTATTATTTATATTTTTAGGTACTAATATTTTAGTATCTTATTACAATCAACGAACGAGATATTTTTGTAAATGTTACATTTAAATCCTAAAAAGTGCCTAAAATTATAAATTTATTCCCAGCGAGATTGAAGATGCCTCTAAATGGAATTCTTATACCGGCTACGCTCGCGTCTTACGTATCCCCTCAGCGCTATCTAGCCCTTGATCGGGAAAGAGCGAGATGGTGTTTTGGTACACTTTGTCGCCGCTTATTATCACATATTTTTTCCTGTAAATGTATTTTTCGCATTTGACATTTTGGTTCCCCTTGCAACCTAGCATCTATATAGAGCGCCCGCTTTATTAACTAATACCCCAGCCAGTGGGGTCTGTCTGATAAGGAATTCTGCGAACGTTATCGTCTCGAATATGTATAACTAGCTCCCAGAAGGTCGCGTCATGCGCTTATGTCAAATATATATTTTGTCAGTTTTCGAAAAGCGTTTACGTTTGCGTTATAATATAATAATAATAATATGCATCTTGTGTAGATCCCCAGGGCTGGCGCTGCTTTCATACTGTAACGTAAAAGTACAAAACACTGAAGAGTTATTATTATTAATGTTATTATTCTCTTAAACACCGGCCAAATGCGATTTGGTTCGCGCACGAAGGGTTTCTTACCATTATACAACATTAGACACTATATTAGTGTACCTGCTGCCGTTATTAATATCGAGCAATAAACGGCAAAAAAATAACGTTTGTTAAATGGGAAATTTAAATATTTATTTTATATTAATTTAATTACCTACTTACCTACAAATAAATATTCTGCAAATATTTCAAGCGTCTACCTGTTGCTGTCATTAATATCGAGCAAACAACGACAAAAATAATTGTACGCCAAATTGTGGAGAACCATGTTGTACACCAACTTTTGACAAATAAACTTATTCATTCATTCATTCATTATTCATTCAAAAAATTACGTTTGTCGTCGGGAGCCCCATTTAAATATTTATTTTATTCTGTTTTAGTATTTGTTGTTATAGCGGCAACATAAATACATTAGCAGTGCCAATTTCAACTGTCTAGCTATCACAGTTCATGAGATACAGCCTGGTGATAGACAGACAGACAGACGGATAGTGGAGTCTTAGTAATAGGATCCCGTTTTTACCCTTTGGATACGGAACCCTAAAAACTGCTCCTTGTCAAAAACGTGTTTTAAGAAAATAGAAACCTTATAATTTTGTTTTACATTCTGACGGGATAACCAACTCGCCAGTTAATAAATTCGGTCCTCGAGTTAAAAATTGAGTTACAAAAAAGATTCAAATCTACTTACCGTTTTCTTGATCTATTTCTGAGAAAAGTGAACTTGTTTTTCCAGATCATTTTTACACTTAACTATTCTGTATCCAGGGATCGTCCCAGCGCGCTACATTCTCGCCGTGCTGGGCTCGATAGGAATGGCTATCGTGTATGGCCTGAAGGTGAACCTCTCGGTGGCCATGGTGGGCATGCTGAACCACACCGCCATCAAGCAGATGGAAGGGGGCTCCGGGCACCAGAGTAACAGGTCGGAAGACATTCAATGTGGCCCCGAGGCGGATGAGAGCAATGAGGTAAGAAAGAGGCCTATTCGCTGAGGTCGTGATACGTTTTGGTTACAGCGGTTATTATTTTTGGACGTAATGCGAACACCTGTACTTACATATTTTTTTGGTAATTTACATATTAAGTATCGAAGTTGAAATAGATTGCCAAATACCGTTTTACGATTTTATTAGCGTTTACCCGTCGGCGTAGAACTTGTTTTACGTTGTTCCTACCGGAACTATCAAACTTTCTGGGATAAAAAGATTACGCTTGAATCTAAGACTACATTCAAAATTGCAAATTCTTTATCCGTTTTGCCATTTATACGTGGTTGTAAGACCACCATCTAAACATCCTCACTAACTCCCTACGTATAGGTATTTTAGCATTTTTGCTCAAGCGGTATCAATCCGAACTTGTGTAAACGGCTATCTACCTTTTTACTGTTTTTTGTTAAGTAACATGACATATTGTATAAATATAATAATTCAATCTAAACAACAAACTACACCTCAGCAACTGTGTTATCTAATCTCTGCTGGGTGTAGGTAGACAAACAGTCTACAAGCCACATATTTTGACTAGGGTATAAAGTTTGTGAAGTTAGGGCGTGTATAAGTAGAGTTAGAAGTTTGGCTCTACATGAGGCACAACTTTTTGACAGTGCAAGCCATATGGTCTCGTCTTGGTTACAATTGACATGAAAATGTTTTTGGTGGGATTATATTATTGACAAACTTATCGAACCGATTTAGGGAATTTATTAAGACTATAAAGTCGTGAATGTCCCCAAAAGGAAACGTGTTATTAAACCCTGGATAACCCGTTGTATCCTAAAATATATCAAAACCAGAAATAAGCTGCTAAAGAAATTAAAGTAATGTCCTCATAATGCCATTCTTAAAATTACATACAATAGATGGGTCATTCTACTTTTAAGCGCAGGTCGATTTTTTGACAAGTGCTCTTCTTCAAATAATATTTTTATAAAAACGTTAAAGTGCTCGGTTTTGTAATTTAATATTGAAATAGTTACACAACTTGGCTTACATTTAAAATTATCACTACATTTAAAAAGTCACTATAATTAACTTTAAAGTAGGTAACATAGTGGTCACGCATGTCCCCGCCATTTGTATGGAAAAAGTGTATTTACCGCTGTGTTACCAACTTTTCCTGATAAAATATCAATAAATTTAAAGTGTTTTGTTTTGAACTATTAAGTAAATTTAGTTGTTCCAGTTTCAATATAAGTCAAATTTACGTGAAAAAAAGGTCTAAAAATGCCTTTAATTTCACCAATGATTATTATGCGCTAAAAAGTAGAATGACCCAGATATTGATTTTTTTGTATAACTATAGAATAGTATTTGCCACACGAGAATTAAGAAAACATCATGTATATTATCCACATCTTCTATGTCATATATTATCCTTATAAAATAAACACACACACGCAATAATGGATACTCATGTATATGTGTAACCATGTTTTTAAATGTTTACTTTCAGATTTTTTTTCTATTGTCTAGTTCTTAAATTACTGTTTTAATAAACACATCTAACATATGCTGTAAGAAGAGCGCGATCCTGGCAAAGGTATAATTTTACTAAAAACGCGACCACCTCGGCCATGGATGTGATATTATGTAGGCAGAATCAAATAAAGTTACTTATTCATATTCCTATTCTATTTCTATATTTCCATTTTGGAAAACATGATTGAACATCGGACCAGAATTAATGTAGGTGTGAACACTGGGGTCTGGTCTAATTCAGAAAATTGGGGTTATTTCACTTGTTTTGTCATAAACACATTGTGCGCCGATTGGCTCAAATAGCTAGCGTCAATTGGGCTCCTGTTGAATTTCATATGCGCGTACGCATTTGCTGTTCACATAATTGTATCGTTGACCCCTTTTCGTTTAGTAGGTATGCACGCTTTCCTTCAAAACAAGTTCGCAGACGTATAATTAGCAATCGGGACACGTATAAATTTCAAAGATTTAGTTCATTATAAAATTAATTATTGCACAATATGACCACAAAATAACATGCATTCTCATTGTGTTTTAACCCAACCCCCAAGAAGTAGGGTTATAGGTTTTGGATATATGTATGTATGTACGTCTGTGGGTATATACTCGTATTACAGATCTCTAACTAATTGACATTATTTAATTGCGATCTCCTGTAGACTTGGATTTTGTCTTTATTCCAGGTGAGTTATATAGGCTGTATGTTTTGTTCTTTAACAGCACAAAAATCAATACACAGGAAGTCACTTTTTTTAAAGTTTGCTTTTTGTTAGACTCGTACATTAAAATTTTGGAATGAGCTCAAACGAGGAACAATGGCCGTGGAGTACCTACCTACGAGTCAAATGCACATGGTTTGGCGATAAATAATTATTTTGGTCGTTTTCCCTAAACTTATTATTTATTATTAACGGGAGTCAACGCGTCGAACCCTCAATAGAATTTAACGAAGACAAGTGGCACATCAATTATAAGATTTACGTGTGTTGTGATTGGTGTTGTGTCGATTTTGTAGCGAATTTGGGCACGACGGTGACACGCGATGGTATCGTGGACAACGATAGCGGTGGCTAATTTTATGCTTGGTGACATTCCTCCTTCAATAAATTTAATTGTGTTGTTGTTCCCGGAGAAATGAAGGTCGTTTAAGTAACGAAAATAGCGCTCTTAACGGAGCTATTACTATATTTTTAGGGCTACCGTCTGTTATTTTTAACTCCTGACGAAAGAAGAGGGGTATTTATTATAGTTTGATGCCTTTTTATCTGTCTCTTTTCGGCGTAGCTTCATAATAGCTTCTAAATGGATGGCCCGATATAAGTCAATGTGCATTTTATTTCAAACCTAGTTTTATAAAAATGGAGCTAGGTTTGTTGAAAATTGGTTATGGCTTTCAAGAGTTATCAGTTCTGAAAGAGGGATCACAACACTTACGTTTGGTGGTTTTTTTTAAAGTTATAGAATTGTAAGTTTTAAATACTAACGCATGTTTTTAGGGTTCCGTACCTTAAAGAAAAAAACGGAATCCTTATAGGATCACTTTGTTGTCCGTCTGTATGTCTGTCGAGACCCTTTTTATTACTATTGGTATTTGATGTTAATTTCTCAGGAACGCGGGAGGTCCACGTTCCTGAGAAAGTAACATCAAATACCCACGCAATCTAAAGATACGGCCATTTGAGCCATATTTTTTAACAATTACTTATAAACCTATAATGTACTCCCTTACGAACTACGAGTATTTATACAACTTTTTACGGAAACCCCGGAGTCTGACTTGCACTTGCTTTTTACCTTCACCTAGTAAACTAATTTTACAAACGTTTTTTGTATCATTTCAGTTTGCAGGATTGTAAGTGGGATGACCCTAGTTTTTCGAGATTACAATAGAACCTTTATCGCGTTGATTAGTTCCTCCGTTTTAAAGTAAGAAAGGAATTAAACATTGTTTAGGTTACTAGGACTATTTAGTTTAGGATGCTTTACATTTCCCTTCCAAGGAAATCGCAGAAGTAATTGTTACAATTATTAACGGTATTGACTAGGTAATGTATTGTATAATATATCACATAGGTACGGTCCTAGTTTAGTTTGTAATAATATTCATATCATAAATCATAAAGAATAATAATATGAATTTGTTTCACTTGACCATCTCCCCCTAGCCAACGCTGGCTGAAAATAATAGGTATGGCAACACGCAGCTCTTTGGCACCGCAGCTTCATTTTTATGCCGTCGTCGGCGCCTTTGGCGGGAGTTGAGTCAGTGAGTCAGGGATTTTCAGCAAGGGTGGGGTAAAAACTAAGAATTTGTAAAGCATTACATTACCACGTTTCCCGCGACTCCGTCGCCCTCAGGAACTGTCCAATTTATCGGAATAAAAAGTACCCTATGTCCTTCCCCGGAACTCAATCTATCTCCATACTATCTAAAATTTAATCTAAAACGGTTCAGCAGTTTATCCGTGAAAGCGTAACAAACAGACGACAGACACATTTAGACAAACATTTTGGAAATACCGGACCCTTAAATGTATATTTCTGAAGTAATTCTTTAATTTTACAGGTGAACGGTCCGTTCGTCTGGGCCAGCTCCACCCAGGGTATCATACTAAGCTGTTACTTCTGGGGGTACCTCGTATCTCAGATTCCTGGTAAGATTTAAAGTACAAGTTCACTATATATTCGTCGCTTTGTTCTCGATATAATGATTTACAACGTAGGTAGTCCCTTGCACCTAAAAGGTAGCATTTGCACATTTAAAACATATTATTTTTGACTATTTACGTTAAAAGTCAAAATCAAATCAAATTCATTTATTTCGTTACATTTAGAAGTTTCGCTATACGATTGCGAAAGTCCGATTTTATTTGACCCCTCATTCGGCGTAAATAATAGCTTTCTAGTACTTAAAGTCGCTGAGCTAAGCTGCGGACGGATGGGCAGACGGACGGACGGACATGGCGAAACTATAAGGGATCCTAGTTTGACTACGGAAACTTAAAAGATTACTTTTTAAAATGGCGTATGCTACTTGATTGTTTAATTGTAGGCTAACCTGCAGCTTTCCTTCCTCCGTCTCTCGCCATCTGCTTTGGCCAACAGCCCATAATAACGATTTTTAGGAGACTGTAATTTTTCATACTTCCAATTATGATAAAGAGATCGGAAGAATTGGAATGGCATAGAGGTGGCAAACGAGCACACGATGGTAAGTGAGATGACTCATAGTCATCATAGACACATACATTCTCGACACTGCAAACTGCAAACCTATAGCCGCAAATGCGTTGCCAACCCTGAGGACTAAGTTGGAAAGTTTCTATGCTAGTTATTTCATCAGCTGTCTTATCCCCACGCCGGAACACAACACTGCTGTTGGCAATAGGATAAAGGATAAGATGGTAATAGCCATGCAAACTGCCTTGCACAAGGTCCAATCACTACCACCTAGAGCCTACCGCTAGAGTAAATAACAATTTTCTTACGATTCCCATGCAGGTGCCCGCATCGCAGAGCTATTGTCCGCGAAGTGGGTGATGTTTTTCAGCGTGACGATAAACGTGGTGTGCACGCTGCTGACGCCGGTCATGGCCCGGTGGGGCTACGTCGCCCTCGTCTTCATGAGGATCGGGGAAGGCATTGGAGGCGTAAGTTTGTACGCTTGTGAACCTGGTCCTAGGTATTGTCGTAAAAAAACAATACATAAATGCTCAGCTATGAAAAACCTGTATGAACAAGTTAGTAAGGAAAAATCAGACTATATATTACATACCTAATAAACTAGACCAAGGTTCACCTTGATAAGTATTTAGTAGCAAGCTATACAAGTCCGAGATAAATTGAAGGTTTAGTATTAGTTACGACGTTGCGGTTGCTAACTCCAATTTCAATTCTGTACTTATTTTCACAATCAAAATATAAGTTCAAGAAAATAATATTCTCCTGTGTGACTTTGCAGGGTGTGACATTTCCGGCAATGCACGTGTTGCTGTCTAAATGGGCTCCCCCTGCTGAACGGAGTGTCTTGGCTGCGTTAGTGTACGCCGGAACTTCTCTCGGAACTGTCATCTCCATGCTCTTGGCCGGATTACTTACTTCAAGTTTGGGTAAGGACCTAAAGGAACATAGCAGCTTTGGGAGCTTAGCAGCCCAAGTGATCTCTCCCTCTGGGACACCTGCGAGGTTCTTTCTTTTGCTTTATCTCATTTTATAAGACGCATGTATCGTATCTAGGGCTTGCAAATATTCGATAGATTCAGATATTCGAATATTCGACTTTTAATTTGGACATATTCGAATAATTCGAATACTATTCGAATAATCCAAAAAATTCAAGAAAAACGGGTTTGGATGCTCATTTTTATTTATTACCAGTCTGAAAGCTCAAAAAATCTACATAAACATCTTAAATAAATAATACGTCCTTGGCTTTATAGAATGAATAAAAAAAAAACTTGAATTTAAATATTATTGTGTTAAAAACAACTGAATGTACGAACAGCAACGATTTGGTATCAATTGCACAAAGATTATGTATGTATTAAAAAAAGTCAGAATCAACAACATAACTAAAAGAAAATAATTAAAATGGTAAAATATATGTATGTGTTAAATTATTAATGTAATCAACACGAAACAATAATGATATATGTGAATTTTGTTATACAGTATAATGTAAGATAAGAGTACAGAGTAGCTGGGAGGTGGGTGAATGGGATCGGGGAGTGAGACAGAGACAGCCGACCATCCCCGGGCGATGTTACATCCGTCTGTCCAAATAACCATAAATATTCGAATATTCGAATACTATTCGCCGCATTATTCGAATATTAGAAAGAGCCGAATATTCGAATTATTCGAAAATTCGAATATTCGAATTGCAAGCCCTAATCGTATCGCAATTATTAACGCCCTATTTATGGTCCTGTAAGGTTGGGCCAGCGTGTTCTACGTGATGGGCGGTCTGGCTGCCATCTGGTGCTTGCTCTGGGTGGTGCTGGTACAGGACTCGCCGCAGCAGCAGCGACTCATCAGCGCCGAGGAGCGCGCCATGATCGTCACCTCGCTCGGGGGCAAGGTTGGCGAACAAGGACATAAGGTAACTTGATAATCCGGCTGAAACGACCAAAACAATATATCGATATAAGTGAATATACACATACACACACACATACACACATAACATAAGTACATACATATTGGACATATTTTCATGTTCATGCCAATATTTTAAGCTTTAGATACGTTTGGTCATGTTGTATACTGGCTACTAGGTACCTAATCAATATTTTGAATTTATATTTATTTTTCAACTAACTGTATTTTATATGATGTCTTTATGTAACTTCAATAAACAAAAAATAAAGGCAAATTTTTCCAATGTGTACGTGTATAACTTACGAAAATCCTTTTAGTAGATAAAATTCTAGAAACAATAGCTGCGATTATTCTTGGAGGCTCGAGCCCCCAGTATGCAATGCACCCCTTGTAATTAGGGGCACTACTAGATTTTTGGAAAAATTCCAATATTTACATAACAGATACCTTATACCTAATTAAGACCAAATACTTATGGAATGAATTGAATAAACCTGCTTTAGATACTTAACTCAGATACTGCTCTTCGAAGAACAGACGATCGTACCCGAATGAACCGAACTACACCTTCCACATCCGAACCGGTTTCAACTAAGAAACCTGTTGTATGTTATGATTGTAAATAGAGACATCATTATTTAAAACGCTTTTTATGCATTGTTTGGCCAATTAATGTGAATAATAAAATAACAATAATTTGTCAAGTGACATGATATAAGTAAAATGAAAATTTGTAAAGTTGTGTAGCTATAGCGGCACGAAGCTAGAGGCGCGTCGTCGAGCGGCAGACGACACTGTCGCTCGATCGCAGATCCAGTAGTGTGGGTTCGAAATCATGACTGCAGCGACAGGACGCAACGACGTGTCGTGGCGACATGACGCAACGACACGTCGTCTGCTGCTGCTGCGTGTAGTGGGCTACCAACCGAACCCTTAAAGATTTATTGAGGAAACATAGCTTTTGCCAAACGTTATATCTACGATAGACGACCCGGGTGGACCCTATACAAGTTCTTGCTAATACTCGTAAGTTTCGTGATCTTATTATATTCCGTAATTTAGAAGCTGCCGATCCCGTGGCGCGCGGTGCTGACGTCGCCGCCCTTCCTGGCCATCCTAGTGTCCCACGCGTGCTCTAACTGGGGCTGGTACATGGTACTCATCGAGCTGCCCTTCTACATGAAGCAAGTTCTCAAGTTCAACATGACAGAGGTCAGTCTGTTGTAGGCCTAAAGCTATCGACAAAAACCACCAGCCTCAATAAAGGACTTTCTAGCAGTTTTTATTTGTATCATGATTGCATACGTACGTGGTGAAAGATAAGATCTGATATTTTTCCAAACTTATGTTTTCATTGAGTTCTTGGTATAAACCACAAGTACTCGCCGCACCACTTTGATTTACGTTGCATCATCGCGCGTACGTTATATTAAGTAGCGGCGTGTCTTCGTGTATTATACCTATAGGTACACTTACATAATAGATGTCAGAGTCCCCTAACGAGTGTCGCCACAACTAATGTTCCAGAACACCTTTTCGACGGCCTTGCCGTTCCTGACGCTGTGGTTCTTCAGCATGGGGCTCAGCAAACTGCTGGACTTCCTGCGAGGGCGAGGGAAGATCACCACCACCACTGCTAGGAAGATTGGCACTTTGTTTGGTGAGAATACTAAGTTTGCAGTCTAATATCAATAAGATATATAGATATATAACTTATGACTACCAAACCCACTTGAACTTGTACTTTTGTATGAATTAACTCTTTAAGATTATCATCAATACGTCCACGTTATTGTTAGGCATTTAAATTATTGCTACAATAAAAGACAGGGGCTGCAGAGCAGCGAATGATTGTTAAAATTATTTGTTGTTTAAGCATCGCACTGTACCTACTTATGCAGTCGTACTTGCTATGCAAGCGGCACACAAGTTGACGCAATTTAACTAATGGTGTTGTATTTGCCAGTTGAGATCGAAAATAATCTGGTGCCCAAGCTTAGGTGACTGGTACTGGTACACCCCTGTTAATCCAAACGGTGGCCTCTCATATAAAATTCCTGTGGCAATTGCAACCTTAACACAGCAGTTGGGATTGAATCTGCTTTGGCAATTCATTTTGTGATACCGCTTAGATGGGCAGTATAATTCTCTTGATTACCTGGTACCCTTAGAAACCTGCCGCCATGTCAAACCCAACATATCACGCAATTGCTAATGATTGCATTAGAAATTGCGTGATGTTGGGTTTCAGACGCCGCAATCATTGGATTGCGGCGTCTGATACGTCTCCTTATAGGTAGTGACAGGGTTCTAAGATGTTACGCGAATGGAATTCGTAACCAAGCGAGTGGTTGTGTCGGCAGCGTCGGCGGTGCCGGCGGCGTGCCTGCTGGCGCTGTGCTTCGTGGGCTGCGCGCGCGGCGCCGCCGTGGCGCTCATGTCGCTGGCCGTCACCTGCATCGGCGGCATGTTCTGCGGGTTCCTCTCCAACCACATCGACATCGCGCCAAACTACGCCGGTCAGTGCTCGCAATGCTTATACCTAAGTACTGGTTGGTCGTTCTTCCCCCATGGTCCGGTTCGGTTGTCCCCTGTTCCGGTCGACCGTAACACGGAAAAAACTAATTACCCGTAGTCCGGTCAGCCGGACAACCGAACCGGACCACCGGGGAAGAACGGTACTGATCTATTTTTAATAACGACCTTAAAGAGTTTTTGGATACTTTTCTTGTAACTTTTAAAGAATGACTCTCTGAATCCAAGTCCAGTTTTTACAATGTTATATTTTCAGGAACTCTGATGGCCATAACGAACTCAGTTGCCACCATCCCTGGCATCGTTGTGCCTATCTTTGTCGGCAACATAACTGAAGGAAATGTAAGTGCTTTTAAACTGTACGAGTTATATATTCCAATATATACAATTAAAACATTTATTCGTCATTTTTTATTCCAGCAAACGATATCGGCCTGGCGTGTAATATTCTTCGTCACCATCGGTCTATACGTGCTGGAGATCCTGGCGTACACCATCTTCGGCTCCGGGGAAGAGCAGCCCTGGAACCGGGTTGAGGACTCCAAGAAGGAACAAGTGGAAGCCGAGCTGCTGAACACCGACTCGGAGAAGACTCACATTTAAAAAAAAAACCAGCTGCAGTACTGGAAAGGAATTTAAACAAGATATTTTAAGAGTGTTTGTATTTTTAAAAAGCACGCTTGTTTGTCGAATTCGTTAATAATATGTTTATATTGACGATAAGATGCGTCTGCCAATTTCAATAGTTGACATCTGTTTTGTGTCAAAATTGAAGACCGCTAATCTGGCCGACTGTACACACAAACGCGACAACGACGACGCAATATAGACGTGCAAAATAAAAGATCTGCTTCAGAGTGTGCTTTTACGAACCCAAAGTTGCATTTATTATTTGAATACACGGGGTGTGATACTTATGATACTCTTAAAATTTAAATTGATAATAAGGTTAGGGTTACCTTAAATTTATAGGGTTTATCATTTTATAAGCAATGTTTCATTTACTGAATACTAAACTTTAGTAGAAAGTTTGTTGTATTTAAGTTTAATAGATTTTGATAAGATACAAACTGGGCGAAATGAGACTCATGATTTTTTTAATCATCGAGCCGTTAGAATATTAAATACCTAAGTACCTACTTGTATTTTATACAGCAGCTAACCTTTTTGTTATTTTGAAGAAAAGTGGTGGTGTGATGTGTTTTTGTCAATTCGCTTAGCCTAACTAGTGGCTGTCTTTAAAGACCTTCTAATCTGTGTTTAAAGCCGAAAGGCCGCTGCGGCGCACAATTCGCACGCACACGCTTCACTAAGGGCCACGAAGATCAATTGTTTTCAACCTCATCACCTCAAAAAGGCAGGTTTTGTTGTTTTAAGCCGAGAACAGTGCTGGGTCAAAATAAATGGATGCGTGGCTGGTTTAATATTTACCATGTTATATTTTTTACCTTTAGCTATTATGTTCTCGCTGCTGAGGTGAAAAGTTGTATGTGCCATACGAGACTAAAGTTATTTGCATCTCGTGTCTTTAAAAGCAGCAAAAACCAACTTTGCTCTCTTATTAAATAAATAAATATCACGGGACAATGTCACACAAATTGACCTAGTCCCAAACTAAGCTCTAGGCTTGTACTATGGGTACTAGACAACGATGAACATACTTAAATAGAGAAATACATACTTAAATATATATAGAAAACATCCAAGACTCAGGAACAAATATTCGCGCTCATCACACAAATATCTGCCCTTACCGGGATTTGAACCCAGGACCGCTGGCTTCGGAGGCAGAGTCACTCCCAACTAGGCCAAAGTGTCGTCAAAATATTGCACAAATAACTGTTAGTCGTGTGCCCGCCTTAGGAGTATCTACATACATTTGATTGAATACGAAGCGATTTCACATTATGGACGTGTGCATGCGTAGCGTGCGCCGCTGTATTCCAGCTTGAAGCTACGCGGCCGCGGTCGGTGTGGCAGTACAGGCGAATATTTATACGATGTGCAAGTAATATAGTTTACTTATCCTATATCTACAGGGTGTTCGGCAGAAGGGTCGACAAACTTCAGGGACTAACTCTGTAGGTAACTCATCAACTTTTATTACGGCACCAACATCGAAATCGCGAGAAAAAAAACAGCTGTTCCATACAAACTTTGAGAGCTAAACAGCCGAAATTTATGGAACAGCTGATTTTTTTTCGGTTTTTGGATGTTGGTCCCATATTAAATTTTGAGACAAGAATTAGTCCCTGAGTTTTGTCAACCCTTCTGCCGAACACCCTGTATATTATGTGGGCAAGTATTTATATCATTGTCTAACACATACTTGCGAGTAGGTGAGCTGTTTGGGACTTGGTCACTTAGTGGGAGGTGGCGTTGACATAATTTTCTTGAATGGATATAATGTGTGTATAATTAAATATATGTGTACTTAATTGATGTGCTTTTGATGTTTGTGTACAGCTTGTACTTAGTTTTGTACCTACTTATTAATATAAATAAGATGACTTACCAAAGACATTTCTATAATTATATGTTCAGATACATACTTAAGTAATGTAGAGAAATCTGCAATCAGGTAACCAGTATCTTAAAATTATGAATGTACTTATTATTTCTAAAAGATTTTATATGTACGAAGTAATATTAGACATATTATACGTTACAGATTATGATAATAACTTTGTACTTAATAACTAATAACATAAATTTACAGAGGTTACGCGTACCGTAGTCTTCTTCTTCTTTTTTATTAAATGGCGGTCCACACAGTGATTTCGCCAATGTCAAGTGAATAGAGTAAATCAGTAAACAGAATAAATCAAAAGTAAAAGCCGGGCATTTTTCAATCGGCCATCTTCCCTCCCCGAAGGTTACCGGAATCCCGTACCGTAGTCTTCTTCTTCTTTTTTATTAAATGGCGGTCCACATAGTGATTTCGCCAATGTCAAGTGAATAGAGTAAATCAGTAAACAGAATAAATCAAAAGTAAAAGCCGGGCATTTTTCAATCGGCCATCTTCCCTCCCCGAAGGTTACCGGCAAAAAATTAATTATCAATTAATCAATTACCGTACCGTAGTCAAGGACTTTAATTGTTATGACTTATGACACTATGGTACCCTGTCATAATGACAGCGTTAATCATTAATTTTAGACAGGGTTCCATAGTGGCATAAGCATAACAATTAAAGTCCTTGACTACAAATATTTGAATTCGATTAACTTTTTTGTTTAATTTAATAATTACCTATTAAAACATGCCAGGCTCAGAGTTCGGAGTAGGTACATAAGTTGAAATTTCTGATCAAACATTTTTGTAACCGACTTTAAAAAAAGGAGGAGGTTCTCAAGTCGACGCGCATTTGTTTTTTTTAATGTATGACCACGCTTAACTTTTTATTTCATATTCTTGACTTAATTTTTAATCCAGAGTCAATTAAGCGCTTGTCCGTGTGCCATTGCAGGAGTATCTACATTACGGCTTTAACGTTATTTAGAACTTCGATTTATAGAGTAAAGCTTCTGTCGTATTACGTGATAAAGAGCTAATAAAGAATATAGAAATAAGTTATACTTAACAATATATTTTATATAACCAACAAGCTTTTTCTCCTACCCTAGTAAATCGATACTTATAATTAAATAAGAAAGTGATTATTTCAATAAATTTAGTGCCAATATTTGTTTTATTTTTGCTTTACCTTGGTTGATATTTCCAGGGCCTCTACTCTACAGGTAAATCCATATTGTCGTTGACGCGCTATGGTATCGTTTCTACCTCGGCCGCCGTTCATCATCATTTCAGCCGAAAGTCGTCCACAGCTGGACATAGGCCTACCAATTCCCGCAGCCACGGCGTCGATCCATATCGGAGGCCTACCCATGCTGCGTCTTCCGTTACGCGGACGCCACTCGAGAAGTCTTTGACCCCATAGGCCACCTTTTCTGCGAGCGATGTGCCCACAGATTAGAAGGTATGGATGTGCCCCGCTCACTGCCACTTAAAGCCACCACCACTGTCAAGTAAAAAAAGTAAAATAGACGGCCAGGAATAGTCTATACATGGACTTTTATTGTTAAGCCAATAGCATACCTACATACACTTAACTAGAGCCCTGTCATAATGCCGTTTATTGATTTGAATAATTTTGATATCTTTTGGTCATAGGTATAAGGTATAGGGTATAGGGTATAATAGGTATAAAGTGTCATTCTATGGAACTTGCTAACTATGTAAACAAGCCGCCATACTAAAATTGACATTAGATGTCAATTTCAATATATTGTTTGTTTACATAGTTAGCAAGTTCCATAGAATTACAGTATACCTTTATTTATTCTAAAATCAAATACTATAATTTTATAATTTCTAATATTGCTATATACCTAGTTATAGCAATATTAGAAATTATAAAATTATAGTATCGCATGGTCAAAAATAGTTCGACGCGAAGTGTGCGTATTATTTCTCTAGCAGGTAAGTTTTCTGATATATGTACAGAAAGGGACAAAGATTTGTGTTGTTTAGATTTCTGCGTCACTGCCGCACAAAATGCAATCAAAAGTGCGTAATAAATAACATGCCGGTGCGGCATCAGTTGGAGTACCGGTTCTTCACGCATTCAGTGCCTTTATTCCACTTTAACATAGCCAATCTTGCTTACTTATCCAAACTATATAATTGCGCCAAGGCTTTTGTACAATAAAAGGTCCTAGGGTAGCACACATTGAAAGTAAGAGCTAGTATAATGCTGGCTCTATATTATCGTCCAACACCCGAAGATCAAAGGGGTCGCTTGAACCTTATACTGGACGCTTTGGCTAACGTTCGACCGACTTTGGGTAGAAATTGTAAATTGACCCAAATCAAAGGAGTTCCGACCAAGAATTTGTGACGCGTTCGTGACGCTAACCGTCCCCACGGCACCTCAGTGAGCGCGAAACTGTCAGACCGTCAGACATATGTTTACAATCTGTGGTTGCCTTATAATTTTCATGCCTATGTAGGTAATTAAATTAATTATAAGCGGTTATTTTATTAGGTACGTAGTATCTCTTAGTAGTCTGTGGGTACAGCGGAATTGCGGAATCGCACGTCTGCGAAGTGCCATGATTATTTTATTATTCACACATTCTTGGAAGCAAGTCGCACAAAACCGACCGTCGTTGAGGTCCTTGGGAAAGGTTTATTTTTAGCAGTGGACGTATGATGATGAGGCGTTATTGGGATTTCTTCCAGGTTCAGATAAAAGTTCGGAGTTCCAGTGCTTTATAATCGTGTAGTGGATTTGGTTTTAGGATAACTGAAACTCGATTAAACTTTGCCGCGCTTCGGACGTTTGTTCAAGTTGGGGTGTTGGACGATATACAATTATACATATCTATAAAGCATAACATAAAAAAATTGGAATAGAGCCTTAGTTGTCGGAAGCTGCTAATGTATTTGTATAACCGGCTGTAAACTCGAGACCCACTTGTTTTCAACGAATTTAGCATGGAACCAAATACAAATACGGAGCGATTAAACAACAAACAAACAAATATGGATCAACAGGATTCGAGTATATCTCCTGTTATAAGTAAGCATGATAGAAAAAATGAAAATTTGGAATTTGTAGGTTGTCTTTTCAAAAGTTTTGATGTGATTTGCGACCTTCGCAAAACTGGAATGAACTGGATCTAAGTCTGCTCGTAGAAATTATAAACTGAGCATTAGTAGCGGAACATTTTAATGCTGCTACAAAAAACACAGGTGATCATTTCAAGGTCACGATCAGTACATATAAAGTGTAATGTATGACATGTGATTCACCTATAATCAACCGCTATAGTTTTTCTGTGTACAGATCAAAGATATTCGTTTGTATCTCCATACTTACATCCGTTCATTTAGCACATCCCCCGATCTTAAAAATTCATAAAGGACCGTGACTTTGGAATTTTGTTAATTGTTTAGAGAAGCCATGACATCTCCTTTCGGTATTATCGAACGATGCATATTAATGCAGGTTACCACGGGTCTAAACCGTCTTGTGCAGTTGAACCGCGGCAGTGGCTCGTTTCAAGCTCCTTCCTTTATGACACTGAGTTTTTGGTTTGTGTTCAGGGCTGATCCCAGCGCGTTACATCCTAGGAGTGCTGGGCTCGATAGCCATGGCCATCGTTTACGGCCTGAAGGTGAACCTTTCGGTGGCCATGGTGGGTATGGTGAACCACACAGCCCTGCTGAGGTTGGAACAGAACCAGACTGAGCAGGATAACGAGTGTGGCCATGCTATTGAGGATCATTACGAAGTAAGAAGTTAATGGGATTTAGTACAATACTAGAAAAATCACCTAGGTACCTACTCACGAGTACATATTACCTAGGCACCTTTAACTTGTTAGCTTCCAACAAGCAATGATGACAGGTGAAACATATTGACGGCAATGGATGGGAGAGTTCCAAAAAATTAGCTGCTTTTATTTTTGCAGTAGATTATACCCCTTACATTTACAGATGGATGGCCCATTTCTCTGGTCAAGCTTAACTCAAGGCATCATACTCAGCTGTTACTTTTGGGGATACATGGTGTCTCAGATCCCTGGTATGTTTTAAACCTTTAAAGGAGAGATTTCTAAGAATGTTTAAGTAGCTTGTATTGTACAAGAAGCATAATAAATGTATTATTACCTTTTATTACACACTTCTTTAAATTATCGCGGTTATTTTAAATGTTAAGTATTAGATGGAAGCCAGATCCCAGTCTGGGTATGATCGTATATCTGGAAGAGGAGCCCACTAGACGGATTTTTCTTCTAGATAATCACGCTGTGCTTTCGAACAACGAAGTCCAAAGGGTTTTCTCATGCCTCTATTTATCTTATCTTTGGTGCTTCTTCAGTCAAACATGAAGTAATTCAGCCAGTCCACTCTCTCCTATAGAATATCATATTCTTGTTGTTTGAATGTAGGCGGCCGCATCGCAGAGCTGTTGTCAGCGAAGTGGGTGATGTTTTTCAGCGTGATGATCAACGTGGTGTGCACGCTGCTGACGCCGGTCATGGCCCAGTGGGGCTACGTCGCCCTCGTTTGCATGAGGATCGGGGAAGGCATTGGAGGCGTAAGTTAAGCAACTAGAACCGAGATGACGGACATACTTCAGAGTAAAGTGATAATGTATAAATATGTACCACATATAGTTATAACTGAATTATGAGCTTGGAGGTTGCAGGTCCTAAAAATGCTATGCCACGCTAGATCGTATTGATTTGATTTGATAACATATAATAACTTTACAGGGTGTAACGTTTCCAGCAATGCACGTAATGCTGTCTAAATGGGCTCCCCCTGCAGAACGGAGTTTCATGGCTGCCTTGGTGTACGCAGGGACTTCGCTTGGAACTGTTATCTCCATGCTCCTGGCTGGACTGTTATCTGCGCTCTGGGGTGAAGAACTAATTTGACTCCTTTAATTTGCTCTTACCCTACAAATTTCTCTTTCGTATGTGTTTTATGAAACTACTGAAAGCCTCTGTGCAAAGAGTCATGTTGCTTGCGGACGAATGATCTGTACACGGTGAAAAATATCGCTTTGTGTGGTTCTGGAAGGTTGGGCCAGCGTATTCTACGTGATGGGCGGCTTGTCTGCCATCTGGTGCTTTCTGTGGGTGGTCCTGGTGCAGGACTCGCCGCAGCAGCAGCGACTCATCACCGCCGAGGAGCGCGTCATGATTGTTACCGCGCTCGGAGGCAAACTGGAAGACCGCGGTCATAAAGTAATGAAAAACTCTTCCATTTTACTACTTAAATTTCATATTGACCGCCACGGTTTGAAAATCATTAGTATTTATTAGTATTGATAACAGACTCCAGACATTATTGCTAATTTAATCGTCATCACGGATTGCATTTCAGTCTTCATAATTCAGAATCAAGGCGAACTAGCGAGAAGCTTGAAAATTCAAAAGCGATTGGCACTGTTTTTAATGATTCCGATTTGTAGAAGCTGCCTGTGCCTTGGCGGTCGGTGCTAACGTCTCGGCCGTTTCTGGCCATTATGGTGACGCACTGCTGCTCGAACTGGGGCTGGTACATGTTGCTCATCGAGCTGCCCTTCTACATGAAGCAAATACTCAAGTTCAACATGGCCGCGGTCAGTTTAAACATGTAATGCGACATTAAGACTTTGTTGCAGCAATTTTTCCTCTCCCTTTGAACTGTGAAGCGGTAAAAGAGCTGAAATTAATAGGAAACTTTTTACCAATATGGAGACACTTTCCAGCCACCACGGAGCTATTAAGTGCTTTTCAGTACAACTAATATGGATGCGTATATTGCAGAACACTGTCTCGACCGCGATGCCTTTCCTGACACTGTGGATCTTCAGTATAGTCCTCAGCAAGATTCTGGACTGGCTGCGAGGGAAAGGGCGGATTACCACCACTACTGCTAGAAAGATTTCCACTCTGCTTGGTACGCATAATTATCTTACCAGCTGTTTAGCATAAATTTCATACCGGTGAAAACTATTTTATGTGCCACTACGATGAAAATTGTAAATAAATAATAATAAAACAAAGCTTTTCTAAACTACTTAAACTAAGCAGCTTCACTGCTGCTGTACTTTTACCTGACCGGAGCAGTTTGCTCGCAGGCCCATGATCTTATTTGACGTGTAACTTTTATATGGTTTTCTTTATCCTCGAGATTTCTCGATAAAGTCATCGTTGTTGCAGCATCGATTGTTCCGGCGTTGTGTATGCTGGTCCTGTGCTACATCGGCTGCAACCGGAGCGCGGCCGTGGCCCTCATCACCGTCGCCGTCACGACTCACGGCGCCATGTTCTGCGGGTTCCTCTCCAACCACATCGATATCGCGCCCAACTACGCCGGTCAGTCCGCATTATCATTATCATCGTATCACCCGAAGGACGTCCGCGCTGGTCATATGCCTTCCGAACGATCTCTTCGACGGTCAGTTATTCTTATTAGGCTATTCTCGTCCATTTTCTTCCCGCGACCTTCGTAGATTATTATTGATAAAACATGAACGTTTATTGAAATATTTGATACCGTTTCAGGGACCCTGATAGCCTTAACAAACACAGTCGCCACCATCCCCGGCATCGTAGTTCCTATCTTCGTCGGCCACATAACTAAAGGAAATGTGAGTGTTGCGCATAAGTTTATTTTTACGCGCCGGTACGAAAGAAACGCAACGAGCGAAAAAATACAGTTGCGAACGTCCAGTAACACAATAAGGGAACTGTAAAAACACGTTCGCTTCTTATTATTTCAGCAAACGATAACGGCCTGGCGTATTGCATTCTTCGTCACCATCGGCTTGTACGTGGTGGAGATCGTGACATATATGATACTTGGTTCTGCAGAGGAACAGCCTTGGAACAAAGCGGTGGACTAAACCGCAGCACAACGATTCTGAGAAGACACACTTAAGATTATTAGACGATTAGCCTACACTTCATATGTTTAGCTACTTACCCGTAAAAAAAACACGAACTGTCACGTGTTTTTTTTTTTTACGAGTAAGAGTTCGCGCATGACGCGTAACTTGCGCGAGCGCGGCACGCACAGAGGCGGCTTAAGGCGTGGGCGGGTGGGCCACCGCTCACAGGCACGCGGTGCAAAGGGCCTCGCGCTTCACAGCCGAAAATAAATTTGAAAAAGTATGATAAATCCAAAAGAACACGCCACAAGGTTTTTCTTTACATACATACGTAACTCACGCCTTCATTCCCGGAGAGTAGTAGACAGATTCGAGCTACAGAAATACCAACAACTCTACTCGTTTATAATTCAGTAAACACTTTTTGCACAATTAGGCCAAGAAGCCCTTATTCCGTTAGTCGCCTCTTACGACATCCACGGGAAGACATGGAGTGGCACTATTCTAATCCGGCAACCACACGGGTGTAGTAAATATGTTGTTGAGAAAATCAGAGGGCCTCGCGAAATGTACGGGTACACCTTGCTCACATTAAGATTAGGTCTTGTGCCGCCACTGGGACCGCAGGCTTTGCAGGAGGCGCGCGAACTTGAAATGCACGCGCGAAGCTTGCGAGCGGCGCAATCATCCGATCTGAACACTTCCTCGCTAATCCAGGGCATTTTTATAGAAGATGCACTTGGGGAAAATTCAAATTTTGCCAAAACTATTTATTTTTTCTCGAATGCAATCGTCTCCTCGCCTTGCGCGTCGGTAGAATATAGCATTGCTATTTAGCGAGGAAAACATTCAATTCTCACCTTAACCATTGGTATGCCAGAAATAAAAAACATGTGGTGGTTATTAATAAAATTATTTTGTGTTAATATGAGCGAAGCAATCAAGCAACTAACAAACACATTTTGTTAATTACTTCGTTATTGAGGGTTTGCATTTTCCTCAGTACGATGAGGTAAATTTAAAAACTTCTTCATACTTCGTTGATGTTCATACAGCTACTAATTTAGAGGACGCCCGCGGCTTCGTACGCGTACAATTAGTTTCCCGCTACTCCCCATTTCCAATAATCCCTTAGTGCACCCCTAGGATATCCAAGGAATATTTCCTCCAAGTTTGGAGTCCCTAGGTCCAGCGGTTTCGGCCGTGCGTTGATCAACCGCCAGTCAGTTTCTTCTTTTATATATATATAGACTAGCGACCCGCCCTCGCTTCGCTCCGGATTAAAGTATTATACGTATAAACCTTCCTCTTCAATCACTCTATCTATTAAAAAAAACCGCATCAAAATCCGTTGCGTAGTTTTCAAGAATTAAGCATACATATAGCATATAGGGACAGAAAAAGCGACTTTGTTTTATACTATGTAGTGATTACTGATGTGAAGAGTGATAGATGATCAAAGAGTTGATTACCTATTAAGTAATTTGCGCTTCTTTAAGCTTAATATTTTTGATATAGTTGTTAGAGGGTGTGACTCTCGTAATACCAAAGAACGCGACTAACTGCAATGTAGTTGTCGAAGCATTCTGTGCTCTATTGATAAACAGATTAAATTAAAAATGCTCATACCTTTACTACACAGTTAGCCGCCTTCTTCTTTGGTATTATGACAGTTGACGTTTTATATTTCCTTGTATTTAAGACGTGCGGAAAACTGCAATAATATTGATATATATAATACATAAATGTATACCAGAGATAGTGCTTATTTTCATTACTTTTTCCCCACAGCATCCGTGCCCAAAACTGACGTCATATCTGATTTATGGTTGTGTATATAGTAACCATTCAATGGCTTTTTTATATAGTAACTTCAAACGCAAGAATGGGTTTTAATTATAAGTTTTACTTGATTGACTTCATATCGGCGGGCACTATAGTTAACACAAAATTTTTAAGCTTTCAAAGACTTTTTTCATAAAAACATGAAAATTGATTTTGCGTTTTTTTGTTTGAAACTGTGTAAATTAGGCATCAAAAATGAATTCAGCATATTTGTTTTACACAAAAATAATACCAAACATATAACATTAGGGTACTTTGAATGATCCCGCCCCCCACTCCAAAAAACTCCACCAATTTTGTGTCCTTTGGATCGTAATAATGAGCTCTGCAGAGGGAAAATAATAATCGCCATTAATATAACGGTAGAGTTTATTTGAGTATATATTTACAAGCTTAATCTACAAGTCTACTTGACTCTAACGAGCCTAGCAATGTAGGAAGGGCCGAAGTTGGCGTCGGCGGCGGGCACCACGAGCTGCCCGTAGCGCGGCGCGGCGGCGCCGGCGCCCAGCGCCAGCGCGCCCGCCAGCCCTGCCAGCGCGCCCGACAGCTCTCTGCAGGGGGCACACGTGCCGCTCATGTCAATAACGCAATAGCCAATGGATCAATATAAAGCTAGGTACGAATCTGAGCGGCTCAGCCTGAGGCATGCTCGCCCCGCGCGGCGAGCTGCGAGCCGACCCAAATTGTTGCAAATTAACATGCGTGGGTGAGGCAGCGTGCTGGCTGCGTTCCGACATTTCAAAATGGCTTCGGACGGATGACAGCCGCGGCTGCGTTTATCATACTTCACCTGGAGTTTCTTGGGCGCTTCTTCTCAGCAATGATGGTCTTGTCCGAAGCGCTACTAGATTCAATTCATATTACCGACGTGTAAAAGAGCCCTATGATGACCTATTTACTGAATAAAAATTTTTTTTTTCACCGAATTTTTAACAAAAAGGAGAAGAAATTGCTTCGGTGGTGGAACGGCTCAGCAACTTTATCAAATTTATACACGCCTCGCCCACAGACAATTTAGAACGTTGCCGTTCTGCCAGCGGCACGCTCGAATACACGTCCAATTTACGCTAGGAACGCACACTGAGGCGCCTTTGAGCAAGGTCAAAAGACCGAATCTCGGCGGCTCGCCGCGCGCCGTTCGCTGCTCACGCACAGCGTGTGAGCGCGTACGAATTTGAGCAAAATAGGTGAGCCGTGGGTGCCTCAACCCCAGGCTGCTCTAATTCGTACCTGCCTTAAAAAATCTTACTTGTACTTGGAAATTGTAGACACTAGCCGCCAGTGGTGTCATAAGAAAAGCAAATTAGAAAAAAAAAAAGGGTTGTGAAAATACAGAACCCATCGCAAGACGTTAAACGTCCAAACTGTTGCCACGTAAAACGTCTGCGGCGTTATATCCATACTAATATTATACATTTGAAAGTAACTTTGTTTGCATAAATTTTGCAGTGAAAACACTGTAAAACCCGCTGGACCAATTTCGATGAAATTTGGTACGACGACAGTTTGAAGCCCGGGAAAGGACATAGGGTTCTTTTTATCCCGGAAAATTGGTTAGTTGACGAGTGAGGAGCTATGAACGACTTCTACACGGACGGAGACGTGGGCAACAGCTGGTATAAAAGAAAAACCTAAGTTGTTATGGCGAGTTATGTCCACCCTGTCTTTGACCTTGGGTTACTCCCCCCCCTTAACACGGCTGTTCTACAGGCTCGCCTTCGGGTGACGGACTTACTTGGAACCACCTTGAAACCTGGCAGGGGCCTTCTCGAACCGTGTCCTAGACTGGTAAAGCTGGTACTCACTTGACGGTGGCGACGATGCCGTGGGTCTCAAATGCGTGCTTGAGCCCCATGTGCACCACCCCATCATTCTGGATGGGGCTGAGCGAGCACGTGGAGTACACGACCGCGCCCCCAACGCGCACCAGTTTCAACGCGTTCCTGGGAACAACGGTTCTAAGTTTATACTCCTGACTCCTGAACATATAGAAACCTAGTCCGCGGCACCAAATCTGCAACCACTTAAACTGAGCCGTTTCGGCTTACTCAGCGATCGGCACCTGCCAGGCGCAATCACGAGACACAGCGTCAACAGCTTCCGTATTTTGCCACAACAGTTCAAAGAAAATGAACACTCCATTAACATTATACACGAACGCCGTAACATGAAAATGTTGCCAATATAACGAAAACGCTTAATCGTCACGTTGTACTATCTATTCTGTGATATGAGTTGAATTCTGTTTATATAATTACTTGTTTTACTCGTTCAAAATTTCCTTCTAATCCGATTATTGTCGCAAAAGGAAAAGAACCACGCGTTACCATTGCGTGTGCTCAGTGGTACTGCGTCGTATGAAAATCGCAGCGTACGATTCCACTTCGAAAAAACCACCGGACGGCTACTCTGCCATGCTAAGACAAAACTCCTGTAGCAAATGCAACCTTATTCCTAAGGGGTCAGGATTGAATTTGCTTTGGCTATTGAATTTGAGATACTGCCAATTGGCTTATAAGGGCAGTACTGTGAGTACTGTACACTGGCTAAGTCGCGTGATGTCACTTTGTACTTTAGTAAGATTTGAACTACATACTTAGACAGGGCCTCTATTCAACTGCGTTATAACGATATCGTTTTTGACCTGTTTCCGTATTGTCAATGTTTTGATAACTCTTATGTCATTTACAATAATGGCGACTGTGACATTTAAACGATTCTTAAACGTGTCAAACACGATATCGTTTTAACGCACCTCAATAGAGGCCCAGAAAGTTTTCTAATTACATAGCGTTTATAAAGTAAACGTTTGTGTTACTAAGTAACTGCAAAGAAATGATAGAATTTACTAAACATTAAAAGAAAATCACCTGGTTTCGGGGGAAATATGAGCCGCTAGCATTATTTGTTTACTTGTGTGCGTGTTGTCGTGCGTGAGTACGCGTTGATTACACCTACATGCTCCATATTGTGACCTTCACTTTTGACAGGTTAGCTTTAGGAAACTATCATTCTATGTGTTTTTTATTATATTAATGTGGTTATTATTCCGAAAAATAATAGAGATTATGTCAAAAAATCTGCTTGAAGTTGTCAAAGTCCTTAGACATGTCAAGTCGTTTGTAATTTAGAGGAAACTCAACCTTATTGCTGTAGAATGTCAGATTTACTTTGGACCTAAGGTGGGTCACAAATTTAAGTCTTTGACTGTATGTATTCACATCAGCTATCCTAAAAGCGTGCGCTGCAGAATCCTGGCCTTATCATACCTAACAGAGCGACGTTTTCATAGGCTAAAAACTTAAGTAAAGGACCTGCTGTTGTGCACAAAAATAATATGGAATTTTCCTACGTCAAATTTCAAACATAGAATGTCGAACGGCGGTTTACTTAAGTTCACCTATAGCGTAGTTGATAGATTATTTTTGTCTAATACTGATACTACAAGCATAGCGGATGAAAAGCCTACAACTTAGTTTGTGAGTGGGACTATATTGTTTTACACAGTAGAATAAAAATTAGAACAATGTCGCCTTTGACGTGTTATCGTATTGGCTTTAACTCGGAGCCATTACTGTCAAGCAAATAAGAGTTATCGTAAAGCTAGGTACGAATCTGAGCGGCTCAGCCTGAGGCATGCTCGCCCCGCGCGGAGAGCTGCTCGCGACTCAAATTGCTGCACATAAACATGCGCGGGTGAGGCAGCGTGCTCGCCGCGAGCCGACATTGTACGTCGTTCAAAATGGCGTCGGACACGAAGACAGCCGCGGCTGCGTTTATCATAATTCACCGAATTATTAACAAAAAGAAGAAGAAATCTCCTAGGTGGTGGAACGGCTCAGCAACTTTATGTACGCGTCCGGCCCACAGACAAGTTAGGACTTGTCGTTCTGCCCGCAGCACGCTTGGATAGACGTCCAAATTACGCGAGCCACGCACACTGAGGCGCCTTTGAGCACGGTCAAGAGATCGACTCTCGACGGCTCGCCGCATAGGTGAGCCGTGCGTGCCTCGACCCGAGGCTGCTCTAATTCGTACCCACCTTAACGTTGACAATACGATAAGATGTCGAAGGCAATATGGTTTTCTCCAGTAGAATAGAAGCTCAGGTCATTAGAGTAAGATAACCTTTTCTTTTATTTAAATCTTTACTAAAACACGGCTACTTAACCAAAAGTTGAATACTGGAACGTAAATGTTTTAATTTCTCCAGGAAGAGAAGAGTTATACTTTAGTATTTCACCCGTGAGAAGCGGGGGCGGGTATCTAGACGAGTAATACATTTTTACAGCGACTATTATTATGTTGCAAAAACAAACGTAATTCAAAGGAGAAAGCGTCTAATTTCCATTGTGTGACTTACGCGAGCAGATGCGATTGTAACTCCGGCATGTGCAGGCGCTCCTTGATGCGGTCGGGACGGAAGATATTGTTTTCGTCTTCGTTCATCGAATGCCTGTCTGTCGTGCATGGGACGTCCACTAACACCTGAGGATAAAACATCGTCTTAAAACAATACAGAAAAGAAAGTCTAAAGAGAATAATCCGAAACATTAGAATATCTGAAAATTTTAATAAGATGTTACAAAGTTAATAACTCTTAGGGCCGATTTCACCAATGAAATTAAACGCGATCAATTTACGATAAACTCAGTTCACATGTTTAACTGAGATGACAGCATAGGTTTGCAATGCAAAATCTGATCTTGATCGAGTTTTATTGAACTGTTTTGAATACGAATGGTGAAATCGGCCCTTAATTGGTTACAAAACACCTCCATAATAAACCTTGCAAATATGGGCAATTAAACTTTTTTTTTCCTTTAGGGATCTCTTCCAGTTAACCTTTGAAAGATCAAAGGTTAACTGGAAGAGATCCCTAAAGGGATCCCTAAGTTCGCCTTTGTACATACCTGCTATATTTATGTCTGTTTTTAATTGTTACCTACCTCTTTTGTTTGTACGATAAAGTATTTCAATACGTACATTAAAACTTGAACTAATGTAACATCATCTACGAGTATATTAAATATTATAAATGTGAAAGTAAGTCTCTGTCTGTTTCTTTGTTACGCTTTCACTGATAAACCGCTGAACCGATTTAGATGAAATTTGGTATGGAGATAGTTTAAGTCCCGGGGAAGGACATAAAGTACTTTTTACCCCTAAAAATTCGACGGTTCTAGAGCGAATGGCGATAAACGACTTCTAAGCGGACGCAGTCGCGGGCAACAGCTATTTATTTATATTTTAGAGAACTCCTTCTAAACGACTACGCGTCCTACATGTTAGACTAAAGGACAAATGCTAAACCCAAAATATTAAATGTTTCTTTCTGGCGTCTATTAGTATATTTGTTATACCAGAGTGTGTGAAAGCGATAGACAGCAGAGTGGTATTAACACGCTGGCTTTTACAATACCTTGTCGAACCCGACATCGTCGGTGAAGTCCCGTCCGTCGCTCGTGGTGAGCACGACGCGCTCGCGCCACACGTTGGACTCGGGGAAGTCGATCAGGTAGTCGCGGAACACGCGCGAGATCCTGCCAGGCAGTTCGCGGTTACAGCTGGGTACTAGCGAGGGAACAAATCTGTTCACAAGACTTCTTGGATACAATAGCTACAGAATAAGTAATAGTACAAGTACTTGCACTTCCGTGCAAAAACGCTGTTTAGGCGTAAGAAACGTGCCTTCTTTATGCCTCTCTTACTATAGTGTAACTTGTATTCATTGGCACGCGGCACGTGTAGTGCTAGGGTTTGCACACGCCTAGAATACATCAATGAGGGCAAAAATTGACAACACCCACATGGTGATTTTGGTATCTTCAGTAAGAAGTCCAGCATTTGCATTCAGGAAGTATAATTTGGTGAAGTGGAACTTACATACCCAAAGGCGCTGGTTTTTAGGAAACCCTGTCGGTGCTCATAGGACGAACTGTCCTATATGCTTGAATTTTCATTGCATAAATGTAAGGACCAAATAGTTGGACCATAGTTAAGCGTGAGCAACAAAAGTGATAAAGTTCCGTTGTGCGAGGAAAAGTATCCTTACAAATGTATGTCTAATTTTCATTGCACAACAGAAAAGTTTCATAGAAAATTTAATTGAATGAGTTAGCGTGGCTAAGTTTATGGAGCTTACCTATAATTCGTATTAATTCGCACCTAACCCGACCTACTGAAAAGATCCGAAATACCTTGACCCTGCTCTTTATATGATAACTTCTCACTTCAAGATAACACTCGACGCTTCAACTGAAATAAAACACTTACCTATTAGTCCTCGAGACAGAGGAATCGTTGCACACCACCACGTCCGGCAGCAGCGTCTGCAGGGCCACCAGCGCCTTGCCCCCCGGGCCCGAGCACAGGTCGAGCACGCGGTCGCCGGGGGCCAGGCACAGCGCCAGGACCGCCACCACGCTGCCGCAGTCCATGGGATAGTAGTTGAATACCTCTGAAAACGTTCATGTTATACTTTATTTGGATATATTTTTCATGGCAAGTAGAAACGAGCATTCAGGCCTTCTGATGGTAAGTAGAATCTGAGACCCATAGACATATGATGATAATACGACCCGTACTCTCCTACGGTGCCGAGACTTGGGTCTTTGGCAGAGCATCAACACATTAGGAGAGATCCAAAGGGGAATATAGTGGAAATTGGTAGGGATAACATTGTAAAAGGATTTGCTGGCAGATATCTTAAATTAGATTGCTGGAGAAAGAGGGTGACATATTTTCCATTTGTGACTTCGTCAATGCGATTTTAATTATCGTTAATTTGTAGGAAATCTTCATTTATTCCCGATTAAAAATATCTCCGGTATAAACTATCTCCATCCAAATTTAATCCAAATACTTTGAGCCATTGCAGCGTGAAAGAGTAACAAACTAAGACACATACGAACCTTTGCAGTTATAATATTAGTAGGTTAGTAGGATAGTATTTTTACACTTACTGGTTTGACATCTTTTTGGCTCTGGGAACTTGTTCCATTCACTGCCCATTTCATAAGTGTACACTTTCAGGTGCTCTGGAAACTGGAACTCAGTCTCAGGCTCTATTGTCAGTGGAAAGTCTTTATCTCCTGCAAACACAGGAAATAAAGCCCTTAGCAACCCATTTTTTTACTTATTATTTTATTCGTGGTTGCCGGGTTAGAATAGCGCCACTCCATGTCTTCCTGTAGATGTTGTTTTTTTTTTTTTTTTTTTTTTTTTTTTTGCACGAATGCTTAGCCATTTGTCAAGTATTTTATTTTGAATAAAAAATTAGGGAAACATACGCGGGATATTGTACAACTAATAAACGGGAATAATAAGGAAATATGGATCAGTAGAGTTGGTTATAATATAAAACGGGTTAATAAATTACATGTATATAAATATAGGAAAAAAGAGGGAGTAAATATTACAATTTAATGTTGTTACATTTTATAAAAGATTCTATAAAAAAAAAAATAGAGGGGTCAGGGGAAGAAAGTAGGATGTTTATATTTGTAGGCAGTGGGACATGATGGGAAATAAGGTTTTCAAAAAAGGGAATATGGTCATACATACTGCAAGCGAAAAATATATGATTCAAGTCCCCAAAATCATCCCCACAGTCACAAGCAGGACTCCTTGATATTTTCATTCTAGCCAGATGGGCAGGAGAACACGTATGGCCTAGACGCATTCTAATAATGACTGAAGTGGCTCTTTTACCTAAACGAATTTTAAAAAACCAAGGTTTTAATGGTAATGTCTTTTGAATATTCTTGTAATATTTCCCTTTGGATTGAGTCGTTTTTTCCCAAGATTTTCCCCAAGATTCCCTGAGATAAATCCTGGGAAGAGAAATCACATCATGATAATAATTTAGATACGGGAAAATGTCACCACACTCCACCGCTTCATTAGCCAATTTATCAGCACGCTCATTTCCAGAAATATTACAATGACTTGGTATCCATGCAAAATTTACTTTAAATCCAGATTTTGAGCATCGAAGAAGTTTGTCTCTGGCTTCGAAAATTAATGGGTAATGTGTTTTAGAGCGAAAAGGAAATTTAACAATGGATTCAAGAGAGCTCTTAGAGTCACTGAATATAACAGTATTTTTGAGCTTTGTTAATAAAATATATTCTAATGCTTTAACTATGCCGAAACATTCCCCTGTGAATACTGATGTCTCAGGTGGAAGCTTGATCAATTGTACAATATTATACTGCTTGTGAAATACCCCCACACCAACATTCCCAGTCGTACCGTGCTTAGAAGCGTCGGTGTAAACTTGATGCCAATCATGCCATCTTTCGTCTATGATAAAGTTAAGCTTAATATTTGCATTTGAATCACAACGATCAATATTTAAATTAAAATATATGATGGGCTCAAATACAAGAGCCTGAAAGAGACATTCAAAAAGAGGCAATTTTTTTGTCTGAAAAGTAGGAGATGAGAAATTCAAAGATTTATTATAACTGTTTACCAAACAAGGAGGAGATTTATGCTTCCAATAAGGACATGTTGAGATAAGATTAGATAGAAGTCGGATTTTTGGACGAAGTTGATGATTGGAAAACTGTAAGGTACGGAAGAAAAAACGATTGGCCAAAAACTGGCGTCTTAATTCTAAAGGAGGGTCAACACATTCTACTTGTAGGGCATTAATGGGGCTAGATTTCATAGCTCCCATAATTATTCGTAAAGCTTTTGCTTGAACGCCATCTAACCTTTTCAAAACAGCCATATTACAAGGTTCTAAAAGAAAAGTGCCATAATCTAAGACACTTCTTATTAAAGCATTGTAAATTAATTTTAACGTAAAAGGATGTGCTCCCCACCAAACACCAGAAAGACACCTAAGCAGGTTTAAGTTTTTCTCACATTTTGATATTACATGCTCACAGTGTGGATGACCTGTAAGCTTTGAATCTAATACAACCCCTAGGAATTTAGCATGACTCTTTTCAGGTATTACTTCATTATTGTAATAAATGTTTGCCGGAGGAACATTACGTTTACGGCTAAATGTAACAATTGTACTTTTTGAAGCTGAAAGCTCCAAACCATTTTCATTCAGCCAGATCCTAAGATAATTTAACGTGTTTGTTAATTTGGAGGACGCAACTTCCGGACAGCCATTTACAGAATATATTAATAAGTCGTCAGCGTACTGTAAGATTCTACAGTCTTTGATGGAGGATTCTAGGTCACAAGTATAGATATTATAGAGAAGCGGACTTAGTACCGAGCCCTGAGGCAAACCTCTCCACGCAGTTCTTTCAAAATCTGTAGAGTTTAAGGTGATTTTACGGTCAGATAACATATTTAATATAAAATTAGATAGAATGGAAGGAATGTTCAAATGTTTCAGTTTCTTTATCAAGATCTCTATAATGACATTATCATATGCCGCTTCAATATCTAAGAATGCTGCAATAACGGTGTCGTTTTGAGAAAAAGCAATACGTATATCTGTACAAAAAACACTAACACTATCTATCGTACTCCTGCCCTTCCTGAATCCATATTGGCTATCAGGAATAAGATTCTTATTTTCCACGAACCATTCCAATCTATTTTTAACTAAATGTTCAACAATTTTTATTATAACTGGAGATAAAGCTATAGGCCGATAAGATGTGGAATCCTTGGAATTTTTACCGGGTTTTAGGATTGGTAACACTATTTGAGTCTTCCAGGTTAGAGGAATGTCACCTGTCATGATGACAGCATTGATAACCTCTAACAGATACTTTAAAGCCTTATCACCAAGATGAGAATAAAATGAGTAAGGAATGCCATCTTTGCCAGGAGCTGTATCCTTGGTTTGCGATAAAACACCTTTTAATTCGTTAAGAGAGAACAAAGAGTCAAGGCCGAATGGACACGAGGGAACAGAATTAGGAATTATGTTTATAAACATGTCTATGTGCGGAACCGTTGGCGGCGCCAAGCGATCTAAAAAACTATTGTATAGAGACTGCGGCATGACTGTAAAGTTTGTTGTACTAATACCTGATCGAAATCTGCGTATATTCCGCCAAACTTCAGCGGCCTTAGTGTTGGGAGATATAGATAAACAAAACTTCCTCCAACCTTCAAATTTTTTATCTTTTAGTGTTTTCCTAGTTTTCGAAATAACTTCCATAAGACAATTGAAATTTTCTTGTGACATATTGGCATTATAGATTTTCTCAACTTTTTTCCTTTCAGCAACAGCAATGCTACATTCTTTGTCCCACCATGGTGGACAAGGTAACTTGTCACAAGCAAATTTTTTAAGAGGGAAGGATGAGTCAGCAGCCTCTTTTAAATTTTGAGTAAAACCTTCTGCAGAAGACCTTAGATTTTGTGATGTAATAGGAATAAGTTTTTGGATTTTATCCTCCATACATTGCTTGTAGTTGCTCCAATTATCACTAATTAATCTATATTTCATACGAGGAGGAGGTCTCGGAATATTATTAACTTTAAACATAGATAAATTTAAGATGATTGGAAAATGGTCACTGCCATGAGTAGAATGTAAAGTTTCCCAATAAATTGTGGAAGCTAGGCTAGGAGATGTTATGGTGAGGTCAATAGCACTATCATTCTCTGTTGGTTCAGTGCGACGAGTGCAAGACCCATTATTAAGTATGCAGAGATTATGTTTATCTATTAAACTTAAAAGGTCCTCACCATGACAGTTGGATAATGAGCTACCCCATGCTCTATGTTGAGAATTAAAATCTCCCATAATTATCACTGGTTTTGGGATAGTAGAAAATAAAAAATCTAAATCACTAAATACTTGTATGGAAGGTTTAGGTATATAAATAGATACAAAACATATTCCATTGACTATGCAAGCTACAACAGAAAAGTTATTATTACTATGTACTGGAAATTGGGAAAATGTAAGAGAGTTTTTAATAAAAAGAGCAGCTCCTCCATAACCATCAGATCTGTCATCCCTGAGGCAGGAGAAGCCACTTAATTTAAATACAGAACCTGGCTTGAGCCAAGTTTCTGCTAATGCTATAACTAATGGGTTAAAATTATTAACTAAATAAATGAGTTCACTCTTTTTGTTAATGATGCTTCTGCAGTTCCACTGAACTGCCTTGGATCTGTGATGATCCATTATGGTTGTTAAGTACTGTGATAGCGTCAGATAATTTAGCAGCGTTGGACGGTTCAATTATTTTTGACTTTATGAGGGAATTTAAAAGAGAAATAATATCAGAAATATTAAGTTTGTTTTCTGTGTTAAGGTCTTTAATAGCACAACCATTTGTCTGTGATGAAGCTGGTTGTTGAACTAATTCATTATGCTCTTTAATATTATAACCTTTACCTAACTTAGGTGGTAAGCGAGGTTTTGCAAAAACAGTCTTTCTGTATGACATTGGGGTGGTAGTTGGCTGTCTGAAGTTAGTATTCAATATGGTAGGTTGGTCTTTAGGCATTGCTACAATATCTGCGTAAGACTTAGTTAAGGGTGGAAGTAATCGAGATGCTTCTGCATATGATATGCACTTGTCCGCCATGGCATACTTAATATTTTGTTGCCTTACAAATTCTGGGCAAGACTTGTTAGTTGCAAAATGTACACCTCCACATAAACAACAAGACAAGAAATCCTCACTAGTGTTACAAGAGTCCCCAGAGTGTTCCCTGCCACACTTGTAACAGCGTGGTTTTGACCTACACTGGATCTTTGTATGCCCAAAGTGGCAGCAGTTGTAACATTGAATGGTAGGGTATGTATACAGTTGCACTTGGAGTGAATTATAACACATAAAAATACGATTAGGAAGAACCTGACCATCAAATGTTACAACCACTGTCTGGGTAGGCTTCCAAACAGGGGCTCCATCAACAATTTGTTTTGTGTTAATGCGTCTAACTTTCAATATTTTACCGCATCCATTTGGCACTGAAGTAGATTCAATTATTTCTTCTGGAGAAAGATCTGTTGGGATACCTCGGACGACACCCATACGAGAGACATTGTATGATGGTATAAATGCTTTAAATTTATATTCAACCAGGCTTTTATGACCAATGAGAGAATTTGCATCATCATGTTTGGAAAAAGATATTGAACATCTGTTTCTACCAATCCTCTTAACACTACCATCAATAATGTTGCGAAACGCAAAGCGTTTTAAAAACTTGCCTAATGAGATGGGGTGGAGCGTGGTGCCGTCGTTGGGAGACTCTTGTTCGCGTTGGATATGAACTATGTATGGAGCGATATCTGCCGAATCATATAAGGTTCTTGTTACTATGACTGGGGGTGACTTTTTGGGACTTGAATCAATCATAGGAGCGGGATTTGTAAGAGTGGGAGGATTTTTGATTTCCTGAGGATTAGTCACATCACTATCCTGACTAGTGCAATTGCAATCTTTGGAGTCAGAATTCAAAGTAGTAGTACCAGACTCCCTTTTTCTTTTATGCAACTTGTGCTTACACATTTTGTGTACGCGATTGCGTTTGTGCCCTTTAGACACCGAAGAAGTATCTGTCTCCATTCCCGATTCATTCGATACCACTACAAAACTTACCGGTAAGGGGACTGTGCCCCCACCTGGGTCATCAGATATGTCCATTACGGATAAAAATAAGAAAACTTACCAAATTACCGGAATATAAACAAACTAATCTACTTAATATACAAAATATATACAATACTGATCAATATTTTAAAGAGAAAATGTTTTTCCAAATTAAGAGAAAAAAACCGCGGCCGCCCTCTTCGAAGTTTCCCGCCTCTTTTTTTCGTAGATGTTGTTAAAGGCGACTAAGGGAATAAAGGCTTGTTGTTAAGTATCCGCTTAGTTTATATTGTTTGATATGGTAACATTCAACATAATGTCAGTTGAACTGTCAGTCATATCGTATCCCCCCTTCCGTTTCGAGATCGCGCGCGAGCTGCCACGTAAAAGTGTCGGTTATAGTATTTTTAAATGTTTGGTGGTTAATTCGTGTCGGTATCACCTCCAATACCTTGGACAGTCAGAAGGACGCTTTGCTGATGCTGATAATCAAGCTGCAGGTAGAACAGGAGCCTCGGTAAGCCTTTAGTACTTAAGCTCGGGGCCTGGAGAGCCTGCACTTGAAGGCAGTAAAGTTTCACCGCTGCACTGCATGAGGTAAGTGTTCTCTTGACTATTCAAGGTATTCAACATTTAATACTTTCGTTTTCGTTTATTTATCGTGTCGTGTCGCATTAAAAAATCATCGTAATACAGTCCATTCATTAACATTTTTGGTCCATCGAGCGGATTTTAGAAGCGCGAACTGTGGATATTTCGCTTATTTCTTTGTTTTTTAAGTAAATTCCGTGCATTTTGATGTATAATTTGTCGTTTCGTAGTTATTTTTTCGTCCACCAAATTGTAGGGTATGCTTAGATTTTTGCGTTCGGAAATACCATAGACTTCGTTTGGGAATTTTTCGTTTCGGATTTATTATTATAAATTAATAACTAATTTAATTTTCCGGGTTTAAATATCTAATTTAATTTAAATAAACGGAAATTAAGTTATTTATTTTTAGTAACTTGTGTTCGAAATATTATAATTGTTAACCGTTAGTGCGTAACGGAACGCAACCGTATTGAGTATTGCACAGACTTATTTGTTGTATCATCTGTACTATCTGTGCCAACCTAAACGTCATATGGTTATGTTCTGACGTTTGATACGTACTGGATAATTTTGTTTTGGTTGTTTTGTATGTTATTATTGCCTTTCAGCTTCAGCTTGCGTTTTATACAAAATGAGTGATGATAGTGATGTTGAACCCGCCACGGTTGATACGTATCGAGTCGCGCGGGACTATTGTTTTACAAGGTTAGAGTATATTGAAAGTTCAGATTTAGTTGGTTATAATGAACAAGATTTTAAAGACTTGGAAAAGGATTTTCACGATGCTCAAATTCGCATTTTACGTCCTCTTAAGCCGCAACAACGTACCGAGGAATATAAAGTCACTAGAGATTTTGAAACACTAATGAAGAATTTGAAATGTAGACTAAGGCAAAGTGCTGAAAGTGAACATAAACCTGTTGTTTATAATGACAATTCTTTGGCTAAGTTACCTAAAATATCGATTAAACCATTTGATGGAAAGCTGGAGAATTGGGTCTCGTTTAAGGAGCTCTTCGATTCATTGATTCATTCTCGGAACATAAGAAATGTCGAAAAGTTACACTATCTGTTATCGAGTGTACAACATTCCGCGTATGAATTGATCAAGAGTTTTCCTTTATCGGATGATAATTATTTAAGTGCTTATCAGACTTTGTCTAAGTACTATGACAGAAAAAGGCAAATTGCAATTGTTTACTATGAAAAGTTGTTAAATTGTGAGTCTGTTAAAAATAAAAATGATTTGGACAGAGTTTTCAGAACATTTAATGAAAATTTAAATATTATGTCGAAATTTCAGTTACCCGATGAGAATTTCATGCTTTATTATTTATTGTGGTCTAAATTAGATATAGCTACTCGGGAAGCTTTTGAATTGCAACTTGACTCTAATGTTGACATTCCAAGGTTTGAGGATTTGAAAGCTTTTATTGAAAAGAGGAGTAAAGCATTAGAAAATTCAAATATAAAACTGAATGTGACTACTAGTAAACCCATTTTTAAAAATAAATCTTCGCTTATTGTACCATCAGTTCCTAGATGTAGTTGCCCAATGTGCTCTGTTGATGGTCATGAGTTGGGAAAGTGCCCTAGTTTTTTGAAGCTAACACCTACGGAGAGGTTTACAAAGGTAAAGGAGAATAGACTTTGTATCTTATGTCTAAAGCCAGCTCATACTATGAAATATTGCAAATCGGTTACTCGCTGTGACAAATGTACATATCGTCACCATACATTGCTTCACTTTAATAAGGGTATTGAGACAGCAAATGAGTCACAATCAAATTCCCAGTTGACCTCTTTATCGGTCCCAACATATAGCACTCAAGTTTTGTTTTCAACTGCTGTTGTTCGTATAAAGGACAGTCATGGAAAGTTTGTGTCAATCCGTGTCCTTTTAGATTCAGGTAGTGCCTGTAACTTTATTACAAAGGCAGCTGCAGATCGGCTCGGGTTGCATATAGATGACTGTCAACAGTCAGTAAATGGTATTGGTCAAACAACGGCAGCTACTTTGGGTTCTGTTAAATGTGAAATACTTCCATCTAATAAAAATTATAAAAATAAATTTTCGTTTGAAGCTTTCGTTTTGTTACAAATTTGCTCAGATATGCCATCTGGTCAAATTGATATTTCGACCTGGAATCATATAAGGAATTTGGACCTTGCGGATCCACATTTCTATGAACCAGGACCTGTCGATATGTTGGTGAATGTCAATTTTCTCGCGTCAGCGCTTCAACCTGGTCTTGTCAAAGGCGAGGCAGGTCAGCCTGTTGCTGTCCGCACTGTGTTCGGCTGGATAGTGATGGGTGAATGTGCTACTGGCATTGACACTTCTCGTTGTCGTTTTCGTGACGATTCTGGTGTCGCTACCCAGGACTGTCTTTTTGTGTCGAATTTGTCTTTAGACAATAATATTAAGCGGTTCTGGGAGATAGAAAATGTCGAAACTCCTAAATCGGTTATTTTATCGAAAAATGATTTGTCGTGTGAAAACCATATGGAGGCTAATTATTGTCGTAATCCTGAAGGAAGAATGATCGTGCCATTAACTCTCGTTGACCCTCAGGATAAGCCCCGGTTTTCCAATTCTCGTGAAATCGCTCTTAAGCGACTGTTAAATTTGGAAAGAAAGTTTGTTTTGAATCCTCAATTTCGGACAGCTTATGTCAATTTTATGGATGACTATTTGAAGTGTGGTCATATGGAGGTGGTTGAAGCCCCTTCGTCAAATGAAGGTAACTTTTATTATATTCCTCACCATGGAGTGCTACGGCCAGACTCCATTTCTACCCCTTTGCGTACCGTTTTCGACGCCAGTGCTAAGGATGCCCAAGGGAGATCGTTGAACGAGGTTTTATTGCCGGGTCCAAAATTACAAAAGAATATTTTCGATTTGTTGATTCGATTTCGCTGGCATGCCGTAGTTTTCACAGGAGACATAAAACAAATGTATCGTCAATTTCTTGTCGACATTCAAGATTGCGATTACCAACGCATCTTGTGGCGGTCGTCTTCAGATCAACCCGTGCAGGATTTTCGGTTGCTCACTGTGACATATGGTGTCTCCTGCGCACCTTATCAAGCGCTTTGGTGTATTTTGAAGTTGGCAAAGGAGTTCTCCTCTACTGCTCCTCTGGGTGCTGCGGTTCTCGACAGAGACTCTTATGTTGATGATATCGTGTCTGGCGCAGATTCATTAGAGAGTGCTGTGCGTATTCGGGAGGAGTTATTAAAGATTTTGTCGTCAGCACACCTTCATTTGAGGAAGTGGACATCGAATTGTCAAGACTTTCTTGGAGATTTGTCGGATTCCGTTCTTTATTCGGAACAATTTCGTAACTTCGAAGACGCTCATGGCGTCTCGTTGAAGATTTTGGGGCTCTTGTGGTTGCCAAAATCGGATACTTTCTCGTTTAAAACCACTACCCTGGATGGTCGTTGCACTAAACGATCTATCCTCTCTGATATAGCCCGGATTTTTGATCCATTAGGATTGCTTTCGCCTGTCGTTTTCCTCGCTAAATATCTTATGCAGCTTTTGTGGCTCTCGGGTGTGCTTTGGGATGATGACGTTCCTGAATTTATTGCTGTAGAGTGGCTCAAGTTGAAATCTCAATTGTCGTCTTTGAGTTCACTCTCCATCCCCCGGAGAATGATCGTTTCGTTTCGGGATCTCCAGTTCCATGGCTTCAGTGACGCCTCGGAGCGAGGAATGTGCGCTGTCATCTATAGTCGCGTGGTTAACGATAGCGGCGAGATTTTTGTGCGTCTCTGTAGCGCGAAATCAAAAGTCGCACCGCTTCGTAAACTTTCGATACCACGCCTAGAATTGTTGGCTGCAGTGCTTCTGTCTGACCTGATGTCCTCTGTTTCACACGCTCTCAAGGATATTTATGAGATCATCGAAACGTATGCTTGGTCTGACTCGACTGTCGCTTTGACATGGATTAAATCCTGTCCCTCGCGCTGGAAGACCTTTGTCGCCAACAGGACTGCTTCAATTCAAGACAAGATATCTCCCGATTCTTGGCACCATGTGCCCACTGCTGATAACCCAGCAGACCACGGTTCCCGTGGCTTACTTCCAGCTGATTTAGTGCAGTGTGATTCATGGTGGGCGGGGCCACCTTGGCTGTCGCGTCCAAAAGAGTATTGGCCAAGTCACGTTCCTCTCGTTGATAGATCCGCTTTCGAAGAAGAAAAGGTTTTGACTTTGTTCAGTGCCCTAAACTCTGATTTTATCGACCAAATTTTGTCGCGTTTCTCGTCTTTTCGTCGTGTCGTTAACGTCTTATCGTATTGTTTTCGCTATCTTCATAACTTGAAGAACCCCAACGGGAAATTAACCGGAGAGGCTCTGTCGTCCCGTGAGACGAACTCCACCATTCGGTTTCTCGTTAGACACGTTCAAGAGCGTGTCTTCTCGACTGAAATCCGAATGATACAAAAGAGTTCAACGAATTCACTTTCCAAACCTCTTCGTAAATTATGTCCTTTCTTGGATAAAGAGGGTTTGTTGAGGGTGGGCGGTCGCCTCTCTCATAGTCATAACATGGACTATGAGAAGAGGCACCCTTTGTTATTACCTCGGGACCACAGAGTCACGTCGCTCATTATCGAAGAGTATCATCGTAAGTTCCTGCACCCTGGTTTGCAAACCTTGCAAAATCTTATCGCCCAGGAATTCTGGATTTTGTCAGCCAAGCGGGCCATTCACTCTGTTATAGTGTCGTGTGTTAAATGTTTTCGTGTGCGCCCTCGGGTGGCGCCATCCCCACTCATGGGAGATCTGCCGTCGTTTCGTGTCAGCCAATTAAAACCATTTTCGTCGGCCGCTGTCGATTATGCCGGTCCGTTTACCATCTCTCTCGGCCGAGCCCGAGGCAGTAAATCGTATAAATCGTATATTTGTGTTTTCGTTTGTACCGCTACAAAGGCGGTGCACCTAGAGCTTGTGTCAGAGCTAACGTCTGAAGCCTATCTAGCCGCTCTCAGACGTTTTATTTCGCGTAGAGGTCGCTGTTCAAAATTGATATCGGACCAGGGAACAAATTTTGTCGGCGCGAGTAATATACTCCAGGACCTAATGTCAAAGGCTTCCGAGCAAGAGCAAATAGAGTTCATTTTTAACCCTCCTGGCAGCCCCCACTTCTCTGGTTTAGCCGAAGCAGGAGTCAAGTCGGTTAAAACTCATTTGTCGCGAGTAATCGGTTTGCAACGCCTCACCTTTGAAGAGTTCTATACCTTGTTGACCCAAATTGAGGCTCTCCTCAACTCGCGCCCGTTGTCGCCTTTGAGCTCTGATCCCAACGATTTTTCGGTATTGACACCGGGTCACTTTCTTACTTTGGAACCGCTGACCATTCTTCCTGAACCAATTTTAACGGAAATTAAAGTTAGTCCCCTTCAACGTTGGAAGCTACTACAGCAAATGCATCAAGATTTCTGGCGTAAGTGGCATTTAGAGTATCTACATACGCTTCAACAACGGAGCAAGTGGTCTAACAAAGAAAAAAATCTCGTCGTAGGAACCATGGTTCTCGTAATAAATGAACAATGTGGTCCTTTAAAATGGAATTTAGGAAGAGTGGTCCGATTGCACCCGGGCGCTGATGGTATTTGTAGAGTCGTAACTGTCCGTACTGCATCAGGGGAGTATAAACGTCCCGTAGTAAAACTGTGTCCACTACCTCTACAAAATTAGTTTTATTAAATAGTTAGTTGTCCAGGTTCTTAGTTTGAACTTCAAATGTCTTAGTTCTTAGTTCAAACTATTTACCTAGTTTCGTTGTATTTTAGCTAATAAGTTTGGTATGTCGATAGTAATTTCGAAAATACCTTGTATTTTGGTGGGCGGAATGTTAAGTATCCGCTTAGTTTATATTGTTTGATATGGTAACATTCAACATAATGTCAGTTGAACTGTCAGTCATATCGTATCCCCCCTTCCGTTTCGAGATCGCGCGCGAGCTGCCACGTAAAAGTGTCGGTTATAGTATTTTTAAATGTTTGGTGGTTAATTCGTGTCGGTATCACCTCCAATACCTTGGACAGTCAGAAGGACGCTTTGCTGATGCTGATAATCAAGCTGCAGGTAGAACAGGAGCCTCGGTAAGCCTTTAGTACTTAAGCTCGGGGCCTGGAGAGCCTGCACTTGAAGGCAGTAAAGTTTCACCGCTGCACTGCATGAGGTAAGTGTTCTCTTGACTATTCAAGGTATTCAACATTTAATACTTTCGTTTTCGTTTATTTATCGTGTCGTGTCGCATTAAAAAATCATCGTAATACAGTCCATTCATTAACACTTGTAGTACTATAAGCGATAGGCTTGCAACCTGTCACTAATACACTAGTAAACTTCTTGGCCTGATTGTGCAAAATATGCTTAAAGAATTATAAAAGTCTTTTGAGAGTTGTTGGTATTTCTGTAGCTCTGCCTACCCCACTCTGGGAATGAAGGCGTGATGTTATGTATTAAGTATTTTATTGGCTATCCCTTATCCTTCAATTAGACAGCGTATGCCACAGTGTTTATACAAGGTTACAAAATTCATGACTTTTTATTTTTGGCTATCTAATTATATTGAGACTGTAAGGTTAAACATGATTATTTTCAAAAAGTTAAGGCAGACCCCAAATAGCAAGGTGAGCTAAATTATATGGTCTTTGCTCCAAATACTTGTATTTCACTTAGTGTCACTATTAAAAACTCAAAATTAAGTTAATATTAACACTACAAGATTTTAATGTACTTACTGGTATAATATGAGTAGTGCACAGACTCTGGCACCCACTCGTCCATGCCTTTGAGTTGTGTTGCGGGCAGGTACTGGTACAGGGCTTCAGACGTGATGCCCATGGATGGGTCTATGATGCGAGACATGTCAATCTGGGCTTCTGACAATGATTGTTCTAGTGTTAGATTAAATGATGGCCTGAAAGAATGTAGGATTTATATGACAAAGTGTGCAATCTCCTTAGGTTCAAGTATGGTTAGAATGTTTTTTTTTTTTACTTTGGTTCTGTATTGTTATCTTAAACTTGGTTTTGCCTTAGTTGCTACTTTATAAATATTAAAGATGCTTAAAAGAAGTTGATGACTATAACATGCAATCATTATTAGACAAAAACAAAAAATCCAAATACCTTTACCTATATGTATAAGTAATTGAATCCACCATTTACAGAATTATAAGTACTTACTTATTACTTAAGTATAGATCTATTCTATCTATTCTATTCTATTCTGTGGTATGGTACCTACTTGAATCATTTAGGTGCATAGTATAAAATTAAAGAATGAGCGCAATCTCTCCAACAAACTGCTTAAGTAAGCAAGTAAATTTAAAATTAGTTATGTATATGTAAAAATGTATGCCTTTGAAAAAAAACCATTTTAGAGTTGTTGGTATTTATGTAGCTCTGCCTACCCCACTCTGGGAATGACGGTGTGATGTCATGTATGTATGTAATCCACCAGTGCTAAATAAAATTGTTTGGAAACAACAGTCACCAAGTAGCAGCAACGGTATTGAAAATATTAAACTTGTTTCATTTTAACAATCCATGCAGATTAATGGTACTCACACTTTTTCTTCCTTTTTTTCCTCTTCATTAGATCTCAATGTCATATCGCTAGTCTCTAACTTATCTGGCATGTCTCCCTTCGGGTATATGTTAGATATTTCATCTGACTGTAACTTAGTTGTGTATTGTTCAAGTCTACTGTTATCTGTGGGTGTGGTCGGTGTGGGTGTAGGGGGATATTGGTTGTTAAATTCTTGTTGTACAGTCATTAAGGTTTTAAGACAGTGTGCCCCTGCAATAGAAAAATCAAGTTTATATATTTTGTTGATCTTACTGTCATCTTATTTTGGCGTTAAATATATGAGGACTTTAACTAGTTATTAGGACTTCAAACATTGAATATTTTTCACCAGCTTTTACCTTAATTTCGTCAGCACAGAATCAAACATGTTTTTCATGGTGTTGAAATGTATTTGAAAGAACATCACTACATAGTATAAAACAAAGTCGCTTTTTCTGTCCCTATATCCCTATGTATGCTTAAATCTTTAAAACTACGCAACGGATTTTGATGCGATTTTTTTTAATAGAGTGATTGAAGGGGAAGGTTTATATGTATAATACTTTAATCCGGAGCGACGCTTCGCTCGGGCGGGTCGCTAGTTTCATAATAAAAACGTACCACAGGACAGGATAAATATAGCTAACCTCTCTGGGTGAGGAATTCGATTGTTTCTTCAACGTCTCCGTAGTTGTTAACGACGGCGACGTACTTGGAGCGTCGCATCATCGCCTCCTTCATAGGCTGCCATTTCTCCCCAAAAACTGACCCATAGAACTCGTCGAACTGATTCTGAGCTTTGTACTTTGGGGTAATTTTCTTTTTTAATTTAGCCTACAAGTAAAAAACACGGTAAAAACGATATTTATTCTAATGACTTCAATCTCTTACCGACTGAAAATTATCTTACCCAATGTGTTTTAGATTTAAACCTAAGTTGTAGTGCTAGAAATGAACTGTTGTATGTCGTTTTACAAACTTTTATAGCTGATAACATCTTATAATGTTGGTATAAATAAACTAAACAACTCTTTTTAGGTTATATTTTTCAACATAGAACCACAGTTTATATAAGATATATGTTAACGTCAGGCATTTATGTCTAAATTACATTGCTTGAAAACTGTTTAAGCGTAGATTTAAAAAGCTAGGCCCTGATTTATAACGCTACAAATTACAAGCGGAAGTCTCTTTCTAACTCATTTGCTAGAAAGAAAGTTCCGCTTGTAATTTGTTGCTTGTAGCTTCGTAAAACGGGCCACTGGTTGTACACAATTGTCAATTTGACAGTGCTAGAGCGGGTGCTACAAGGCACTGTCTTTGTCACACTTGCGCCCGCGAAATTGGATTATTGATTTGTTTACAAGGAGTGAACCCAGAAAATTTTCAAGTAGCTTATAATTTATAGGTATGTCCTACAACCTTGCCGAAGCGATTAAAAGATAATATTCCGAGTTAATTACAACCTTACGTGTTGAAACGTTATCAGCTGTCCGTACCATCTGTGCGCCGCGCCGAACTAACTTTTGAGGGCTTTAAAAGCTTAATTAGCTCTGCCTGGGTCGAGTTGTTTTATCGATTGCATGCCCCACTTATGTGCCCTGATACGTTTGTGGATCCCGGAGCCAGTACGAGGCTCGATAAGGATCTAAAAATGCGTTGTGCATTGTCGACGATTGTCACACGAACGATCGGAAAAGTGGGTCAATTGTAAGTAATTTTAAAGTGCGATTTCATGACGGTTTCGTGAGCAATATTGTTAATTATTATTTGTTTGTTTATAAAGGTCTTACAATATCAGTGTGGCGATGGAGGCCTCAGAGCTTGTGAATTAAAGTGTTTGGACGAATTAACAGTAGTCATGTATGGGATGTTGGTAGCTGGAGTGACGGAGGGCATTAAGGAATGGATAGCGGTAGGCTGGAGGCAGTCCCGCCCGGTGCGGTGCACCTGGACACAGTGAGGGCGCTACACCAGACTGTGGTCTCTCTGCGGACAGCTCTAGAAATATCCAAGAACGAGTTGAAGGAGCTAAAATCGAAATATGAACAACACTCAAACTGCATAGAATATGCTGATGTTATACAGAAATTAACGTTAGAAAATCATATTCTAAGACGTAAAATAATAGATTCTGGGCCTGAAGACATAAGTCCTCAGAGAGTTAAACTTGAGGTGACTTATAGTCCACGGTCTCAGCATGTAGATGATTTTAGTGGAAGTGAGGTAGTGATCAAAACTGCTACTAGTGAAATAAACAGTACTATAGAAACTATTAACCCTGACCTTGAATACAAAGATGATATTGAAATTACTTCCTCTGAAGACCTTAATATAGAGGAAAACTTAGAAACACCTGAAGTTAATATAACAGACAAGTTTTCTGATAAAGAGGACTCACCAGTTGAAGAGCCTGAAAGTCAAATAGCAAGTTATAATAAACAAGAAGCTAAAGACAACTATCCTAGTTTCCAAACAAAATTAGAACTTTTATCTAAGTTTGATGTACGGATTAAAGTCCGTACGTTGAAGGAAGGTACACTTCTATCAAGCACCACATCAGAAAGTGGTTCCACTTTTGAAGATATAAAAGACAAGGGTACAGAAAAAGAGTCTGAAGGTTCAAACGCTAGTTACTGTTTCAAGGAGCATAGTAAACATTTTGAAAACACTGAGCGTGTTAAGGCAAGTAGAGTGCAAACAGTTTCTGAGAGTGTTAATATGGCGGTTCCTAATGAAGGTGATGCTAAAAAAGTAGACAAGTTTAATGTCCAAGTGCGTATCACTTCGGAGGAAAACTTAGTGGTGAAGGATCAGGTCGAGAGAAATCGGAGGAAAGATACTCTGAATTTGGACGTTGATGACTTGAGTCTCAGGTAAATAACTTGTTTTATTTTGTGTTTTTAGAGTTCCAAACCTATTATTAAACCTAAGTTCCATCCGTCAAACTATTACTGTAAGTTAAGTTGATTATATTTGTCTTAAAGGACACTGTGCATAAAGTATGGGCAGTGAAAACTTTGTGAACTTTGATAATAATTATTTTTAAATTAAAAGTATACTTCTGAAAGTATAATTAAATGAACAAAGATTAAAAACATTACTTGGAAAATATACATTAGTTTAAAACTAAACTGTGATAAAAAGAGAAACTAATCTACCTAATATTTAAACTAAGGTAATTAAAATATTTTTTACATCTTGAAATGGTGTGACGATGGAGATTTGAGAAAAAAAAGTTTAGTAAATAATAATGTAAATAAAGGTTTGATAGAAAATGTGAGGGAAAAATTAAAGTAGCCTGTATTGTTTTTGTTTTTAAACTGTCCATAGAATAAATTGAATGAATTGAATTGAATGTTTGAAATTGAATCAATTAGCTATACAAGTGATAAAATATTCAAGTTCACAGTTTCTCACCGATTCATTAAAAAAAAAAAACAAAAAAAGTTCATCTGGTAAAGTTGATTAATCGAATGGTTTCTGAAACATATTTTGTTCGTTTTAAACAGGCCACTTAAATTTTTCTTTCATACATTTTTCCTAACCAATATTGACATGTTTAAAACTATTTTTTTCATTATCAAAACACGTAACATATTTTTTTTACCAAAATTCACCTATGTTTTTGTTTATACTTTCCGTGCAATGTCCGTTTTTCTTTAATGGCCAGCCAGATTAAACTGGCAGTTAGCATCAGTTTTGGTAAAAAAAAATACAAATTTGCAGTGTTCTACTTGTATGAGTTTGAGAGACAAGGGTTCAACCAAACAATTACTTTAATTAGCTTTCATTTAGCCAGGCAACATATTCAATTACAAGAAATTCTATACAGATCACTTTCTGAAGGCGACAACTCAGTGTTCAGTGAAGGGGTAGTTACACCGGTAGACCCACGCGGCGACGAGAAAGAGATAGAAAACGTGAGCGGCAACGAGTCGGAGGTTGACGATATCGAATTGATATTCACCGCTGATGAGTCGAAGGATATGAGTAACTTGCAGGTATGGATGTCTTCTGTAAGGACAACTTACATTTATTTTGATCTTTATAATGTGCCAATCATCGTTTATTATTCCTAGGAGGACTTAGTACCGATCCGCGAGACCGACCAATGGGAGCCTTCACCTGCATCCACAACCCATTCAACACCAGTTCTCATTAAATTCCACACGCTAGACCCTGATTTCCAACCAGGCGAAATGACCGACAACGCAGAAAACGAAAACCAGGAGAACAGCGCTCTACAGGGGGTTCGTGTTGATTCCACTTTGAAGACCAAACGTGTGTCCCTCCCAAATGACAAGGAGATCCGGCATGTTGCCTTCAATAGTAAAGGAAGCTTGGATTTACCAGGGAGGGGAATATTGAAAAGCTGCGACAACCGATCGGACAACACGCTGTACAAGCGAAGTCCGAACACAAGTACTAGGAGACTAGACAGTGTAGACAGTCTCACAGGCGAGTACAACAGAGGCCTTAGCTTCGACAATACCAAGTCTTCGAGCTTCGAAATGGGTTCCAGCATGGATATACTCCACAGAGACGAGAGTTTCGACAACTTCCACAAGACGGCCCACCTCGGACACAGGTTTTCGGTGTTTGCTGAGAGGGACATCTCCAAATGTGGGACTTCTGAGGACGATCTGTACAGTAACATGTATATGAGGAGGAATACCTGTCCTAATCCATTTCAGTACAGGTTAGTGAATAGAATTTGCCTCAGGATGTTTCAGGGTAATTTCGCCAAGTTTCAACTTAGTGGTTAATAAAATTAACTATTTGGCAATCATATTTACTTTTTAGTACACTCAGCGGCATGACTCCAAACCAGATCATTTTTTTGCCCGACTGCGGCGGCATGTCCGCTCGTAACTACTCAACGGATCAACCGATTTTGAGATTTGTCTTGATGGCGCGGCGTGGCACTGAGTACATAAAATACTTAAAATCAAAATGGCGAATTATTATGCTCTTTAAAGTGCGGGCGGGATCAAAATAAAGGGCTTAAAAAAGATAAAAGATGTTTATTTAGTAAGTAGACCGCACGGGCACTTTTACTCGTCAAAATACTACCAGCGCGTCCCAAGAGGAGACCACTCCTGGAAAACGTGTCGAAGCTTCTAAAATAACATTAACAGGCGATATACGAAAATATATACTTACAATCAATTATGGTTGAAGACTGGAGTAACAAATCATAGAAAAATACGTACTTAAATGTTAAGATTAATTAAAACTGAGAAGTGTGAAAGAAACAAAATTATTTCAAAATAACAAAAATCCCGACTGCAATAAAATAACAACTGAAAAGCGAAAAACTATCTCTATAATCTATATAAAATTTTAAGAGCAATGTATTTATATAACTTGGATATTGATAAAAGTATTGCAGGCAGGGACAAGTAATAATTATAAAGCAAATTTCTTCGATATCGCTTTGATTCTTTGTAGAGTACGAGTATTGTTTTGTTTTGTATTTTAGTCAATTAAAAACTTACAAAAAGTATATTTTTGGATTAATTCAAGTAATACTTAAACGTTTACAAAATGATTAACTGGTAATTTGTCTATATCTCAAGTGACTTGTGTATCAGACACACAGAACCGATGTTTTTCCGTCAATAGACCAGCAACGCTCCGGCTGGCCCCCCGCGGACCGCTGAAGGCGCCGGCGGCGGGCGCGGCGCGCGCGCGGCCCGTGCTGCGCGACGCCCTGGCGCCGCGGCGCGAGAGCGGCGCGCAGACCGACCTGTGCGCGCTGCCGGCGCGCTGGAGCTCCGAGCAGTACCTCGTCAATAAGGTACGGTGCGAGCGTACATTTAAGAGGCGGTCAACATAAAATATTATTTCAGTTATGATCGAATAAATGAGATAAGTACTTTTTCATTTATGTCGAGTATTAGGTATAATGCGAGATATAGAACATTACATTATTACATTGATTTCTTTTTTTGTATGTTTTTTTAGGGAATGGATTGATTTTTACTGAAGTTGATTACTGTTGTTAAATTTTATGAACGAGTTTTAAGTAGCCGAAATCAAAAACAATATTTTGGCCATTTTCTATAAGTTTTTACCTAGTTAATTATTATATTACGCAAAAAAAATATGTAAAGGTGGTAAAAAGGTATTCATACATTTTTTATACGACTTTTAAAGCAATAACTTGTAATTATTCATACCTTTTAGACGTCAAAACGATTCGTGAATATGATGCTATGTATATTCTAAACCTCTTACAGTAAAAATCACTAAACAGTCGCCGGTTTTAGGTCGATTAATGAAAAAAAAAAAAAAAACAAAAAAGTAGCTCATACATTCGTTGAAAATCGAAATTATCTTTCCTGTTACGCATTACAATTTGTAGAAGTAAAGTATTTCAACTGTAAAATCACGTAAATCAGCGAAATCGACGAAATATCGAAGAACCATTAAAAAAAACTGCCAATGTCCTTAGAGATGCCAAGTCATTTGTAACTTAGAGGACACTCATCCTTATTATTGCTGTACTCGTAAAATGTCAGATTGACTTTGGACCTAAGGTCTGTGACAAATTTAAGTCTTTGACTGTATGCAGCGTTGGTGGTGTCACTGACTGAATTTTAAGTTACGAGTACATTCGACATGGTGGAAGGTGCACATGACTAGTGGGAGCTACAAACACTGTGATGGAAGACTGGCTGTAACATATAAGGAATACCAGCCATGCCATGCGGCACTCTAAATCAGAGTTCGATTTTGTGAAACAAAAACGGATTCTCTACTGTATTTGTTGAGGATGGTCACTCAACGGTGTCTCTACGTAGCTCGTTCGATTAATTAAAAAAGGGTTCAGGTTCAGTGGACTGTATATTTTATGGTTAATGGTTCTAGTTACACGATTCTAAGCAAAAGATTCTAGTTAAAGGTTCAAAGTTAAACTGATTCTAAACTTAACAAGGTTCGAGGTTCGAGAATGAGCGAGGTTCGACAATGAGCGGGGTTCGAGGATGAGTTCTTCCTTGCGGTTCGTGGTTCAGTTGCTAAGAAGTTCTTTCCAATTTTGCTCCAATGTTCATCCGAATGTTCGTCGGAATGTTCGTCGGAATGTTCGTTCGGAATGTTCGTTCGGAATGTTCGTCCGAATGTTCGCTCTGAATGTTCGTTCGGAATGTTCGTCCGAATGTTCGCTCTGAATGTTCGTTCGGAATGTTCGTCCGAATGTTCGTTCGGAATGTTCGTCCGAATGTTCGCTCTGAATCACTTTTGCTCCTTTGGGTTCCTCTGGTTCACTCTTCAACTGCTCCTACTGCTCTATTGCAACTACAATGACTGAGGGTGTGTTCCGGTATATATACCCCCAGGCTTTACCGTAAAGTGAGCCGTTTGCACACGGCACCAATTCGCTCTTTTTTGTGTTCGAGATCCTCTATGAATTATACAATTTTAATTTCTCTTTCTAGAACCTGCCTATCGATTTCTCTATGAAAGAGTGCATATTAAAGCTTAGGTTGCCGCCCGTCTATATGTATATGTCCTACCACTGTAACATTCTTACTTTCCCGGTGGTAGGACATTCAGTAGCTTCGGGAGGGCCCAATCCCAGTTTATTCCCGATTGGAACCCTCCCATGCTTTCGGAGAGTACCCGACCTTCAGGACCAAGGTTAGATATGAGGCCGGGTACCTCGGGGATCACAATAAAACAAACATGGTCGTTATAGGTTATGGGGACGAGCGGCAATAAAAAAAAAGGTTCACATTCCATAAAACATTACAAACTAGACAAAAATCTTATGAAATAGTTACGCAATACGCTAATTCGAATCTAACAAGATTCTATTAGCGTAAAAACGAAAGCGAGCGATTCGTCCGTAACATTCTCCCCCCGGCGTAGATCTATTCGCAGCCATCCGATGTCACCGGGAGGACGGCGAGCTTCGACGTGGGGCGCCGGAACACTCCTCCCTTTGTCTGGATATCCGCACTTCTCACGCCGCCATCTGCGCCGGGGAAGGTCTCGATGACAACGTCGCGGGGCCACACGTTGCGAGGTAGCGCGGCGTCGACGACGACGACGAGGTCTCCCACTTGGAGTGGGCGCTCGCCTCCGCTAGGAGATCGTCGCGGAGCGAGCGCCGGCAGGTACTCTCGCACCCATCGTGACCAAAAGTGGTCGGCGAGAGCTTGACTGGCTCGCCAAGTTCGACGGTCGCTTTCTTCACATGGTCCGGTTGCCGGAAGTCCAGTCGAACTCCCCAACAGAAAGTGGTTGGGAGTCAGGGCTTAGTCGTCTCGGGGATCGGTAGAGACGTGTGTTAGAGGCCGAGCATTAATGGTATTCTCGGCCTCAGCTAGCAGGGTCATTAGCACCTCTTCTTTCGGCGCCTTCGTGTTCAGTGTTGCGGTGAGTGCGGTTTTGACAGACCGCACTAGTCGTTCCCACGCCCCGCCTTGGTTTGGAGCGCCGGGAGGGATGAATCGCCATTCGGTCCGGCGCTGCAGCGCGTAATCGCGCAGCGCCGGCAACCATTCTTGGTAGGCGGCCCGGAGCTCGACGTCTGCGCCGCGGAAATTGGTCCCGTTGTCACTGTATATGACTCGAGGCCATCCGCGGCGCGCTGCCATTCGCCTTAGTGCCATTATAGCAGAGTCGGTAGTGAGGCTCGCTGCTAGCTCCAGGTGGACAGCGCGGGTGGTGAGGCAGGTGAACAATGCCACCCAGCGCTTCTCGTGGCGGCGGCCGATCGTCACCGTCAGTGGGCCGAAATAGTCGACCCCACAGTTGGTGAATGCTCGCCGGTGAGGTTCGATGCGTGCGAGCGGTAGGTCGCCCATGGCCGGCGCGTGCGGGCGCGCTCGGCGAACTAGGCACGCACGGCAATCATGCGCGACTGCGCGCACAGTGGGTCGCAGATGTAAAATCCAGTATTGCTGGCGTAGATCGTTCACAATCCGCTCGTGCGATGAATGAGCGGCGTCACAGTGTGCCTGTAGTATCAGCAGGCGCACGAACGGATGTCTTCCATTTAAGATTGCCGGTTTCTTGTTCATGTTCACTGGAGCGGCGTTTATGCGTCCGTGCATTTTCAATACTCCATCTTCGAGCACGGGGTCTAAAGCAAATAACTTGCTTTTCTTCGTCACTCTTCCCCCGTGCTCTAATACCTTTATTTCTTCGGCGAAATCATCTGCTTGGCACTTCTTGTGCCATAAAAGCTCTGCTCTTTCTAGGTGCCGCGGCTGTAACGTAGCTCTTTCTTTGCGGCACCTTTCAATGAAGAGCAACACATATGCGGTGGTTCGTATAAGTCGCTTATAGTTCGAAAAGCGACTTATATCAGGCAGCGGGAACTTGTTCGTTTGCTTCGTGGTGTGCGCGCACGAGGCTGGTTCGGGTTCATTTTGTCTAGCGGGTTCTTGTCGCAAGTACTCTTCCGGGCCTCGTAAAAAGTCAGGCCCGGTATACCAGCGATCGCTAACTTTGATTTCGCAGTCGGCGTGTGTCGCGTCGTCGGCCGGGTTCTCCTTGGTCGGCACCCGTCGCCACTGTTCGGCCTTTGTAGTCTCGGCTATCTATAGTGGCGGGCGGACATCTCCCCCCGTCACGAAATTTCGGCGGGTTATGCGCAGCGTCGCAACGCTACTCATTACGTTAGGCGGAAGCTCCGGTTCGTCGTTCCGCCATGGTTCGTTACGCCCGTCAACTTTGCAGACTTTGTCCTCGAAGATCCTAGTCGCACGTTCGTTTATGGGGCGGCCTTTATTTTTCAGGGCCACTCCTAAAGAGTCAACGGTGGAATGACGCTCCACTAGGTTGTGCAAGTCGTCTTCGCTCGTTGCTGTGTGTAGGGCGGTTTCGTAGCCGCGAGTCTTGATCATGCGCGGCGTAGTTCCGTAGATTGCCCATCCAAGGTCGGTGAGCACCGCCGCTGGTTCGTTTGCACGCCCGGTTCGGGTCTCCTTTGAGATCATAACGTGCCAATGATCGGCTCCTATCAGTAGACGAGGCGCAGCAGTGTTGTAACATGCTTCGTCAAGCCCCGTCAAGTGACTATAGTTTTTTGTAAGCGTCTTGCTCACCGCTTGATTGTGCAGGTTCAAACCGCGCACGGTTCGCAATTTCAAGCGGTGCATCTGACCACCGTTTCGGCCGCAAACGTCAACTTCTATTTGTCGGCTTCTTTGATGCTGCGTCATATCGCCTACGCCCTTTATGTAGAGCGCCGCCTCCGGTCCAGTGGCGCCTATTTCTAAGGCGAGATCGTGGTCAATAAGACTGACGGTCGATCCTTCGTCCAGCAGAGAGTAAGCTTCTACTCGTCCTTTGGGCCCGTACAAAATTACAGGGATCACCTTTAACAGCACCGTTGGTGCGTTCGTTGCGAAATTCGTCGTGTTCGTGACGAACTCTGACGCTCCTGACGCTTCCAGTTTCTGTGGATTCTGCGCGGCCTGAGGCGCCGGCGCTTGCGTTCGGTGCACCTGCGCGGGAATTCGTGGCGCCTGCGTTTGCCATTTAGGAGCCGGCGCCGGTGCTAGGTTCGGGATGTTCATGTGTAGAAGTTGATGATGCGAATGCGGGCATCCTTCTACGCTGCATCCTTTAGCTCGGCATTGGTCTCGCCGATGTTTCTTGCTCATGCATTTAAAACAGATTCTGTTTTCCTTAGCCCAACTCCATCGGGCTGCAACTGTAAGTGCCTGTAACTTCTTACATTGCGTCGTTTCGTGGTTTCCTCCGCAGCTTAAGCACGGTTCAACTTGTTCTGCAGAGTAAACGGGGTTCAGTCGGCGTGGCGCTATGCCACCGCTCGGTTTGTTAAAGCGCAGTTCCCGGCGGTTCGGTGGCGGGACTGCTGTAGTCGACGTCCCAATTGCGGCCGTCGAGTACGTATAACGTAAGGCGCGATCTGCCTCTCGCATTAAAAACTTCGTCAATACGACAACCTCCGGGTCGTTCGTGTCGATGTTCAGTTCCGCGTAATCGCAAAATCTGGATCTCAAGTGTGGGCTCAAGCGTTCCAATATCTCTCTTGTCAGTAACGGGTTGTACAAATATTTGCGCTTGTCAACACTCGCCACGACTGTGATTATGTTCTGAACCTTCACTGCGAAAGCGTTTAGGTCCGCAGCGGACGAGCCCAGTCGTGGCAGTCTCTTCAAGTCGTCGAGCGCCCTATCGACGAGAATCTCGGGACGTCCGTAGCATTGCCGTAAGGTCTGCATCACTGGTTCGGGATCGGTTGCAGTGTGAAGCAGTGCCAACACGGTCTCGCGGGCGGCTCCCTTTAAGCATGATCTTAACCGCGCCATGTTCTCTCCCGGTTTAAACGAATACGCCTTCGTAGATTCGATGTATGCCGCCTGAAACGGCAGCCATTCACCGGGCACCCCGCTAAACGTCGGTAATTCATATACCTGACGTGGCGGCGGTCGCTGGCGTGATATCTTTTCAATGGCCTCAGCCAGTTGAGCAATTCCGCGATTGCCGCTGTTGCTGCGTTCGCGGGTCGGTGTCTGAGTCGACGCCCGCGGTTCGCGTCGAGGCGTCGATTCGAACAGGTTCGATGGGTTCGGTGGGTTCAATGGGTTCGGAGGGTTCAATTGGTTCGCGTTGAATGCGCATTGCGCCAGCCAAGAGTCAACCTGTTGTTCGGTCTCAGGTTGCCCTAATACGCTGCCTCTTTGCGATCCTTCGGCTTCCAAAATGTCCAATTGCGAAGCAAGTTTGTTCTGGATCATTTGCTTTTCAAGTTGCAGCTCTCGACGGCTGACTTCTAGCATTCTCTGCTCTGCCTCGTATTCGGCTTGCCGCATACGCATCGCTGTGTTGTTCGAACATCTTGATGTTGCGGACGATTGGCGGAATACTACGGTTTTATTCAAAGCGGTTCGTGAAGTCGCGTTATCGCGTCGCGACGTTGTGGGTGCTGTGACGTTAGGCTCGAGTGGGTTTTGCGCGGCGGCGACCAAGTGCCCGTAGCGATCGAAATCGCCTCGTGAAACGGTTTCGGGCACTGGCGCGTCCCTATCTCCGCCTGCAGCCGAGCGCACGTAATGGCCGAAGCCATCTCGTCCGAGGACGGGGACATGCGCTGGCGCGGCGGCATTACGTTCGCGGGCAGCCGAGCACACGTAACGGCCTAAACCGTCTCGTCCGGGGACGGGGACATGTGCTAGCGCATCGGTATGATCGCGGGCAGCCGAGCACACGTAACCGGGAACGTGTGCTGGCGCATTTAAACGACGGTCGAGATCGGTACGCCATAACAGTGGATCGTCGACGATGGTAGTCGGGTCAACTGCACTCCGGGCAAGGTCTGCCGGAGCAGAGGGTCCAGCTAGGTTCGATTGCTGCACTGCAGCAGTGACTGTTGACGTAGTTTCGGCTTGTTCGGTAGATGGTAGTGCAGATCTTGTAGTCTCCAGTTCTAGGAATCGTTCCTGTGCGTCCGTTCGATCGGTCTGGGATCGCGTAACAACCATTTCGATGGTGTGGTTCAGATCCGGTTCGAAGGACCAAGCGATATTGAGGATGGTCACTCAACGGTGTCTCTACGTAGCTCGTTCGATTAATTAAAAAAGGGTTCAGGTTCAGTGGACTGTATATTTTATGGTTAATGGTTCTAGTTACACGATTCTAAGCAAAAGATTCTAGTTAAAGGTTCAAAGTTAAACTGATTCTAAACTTAACAAGGTTCGAGGTTCGAGAATGAGCGAGGTTCGACAATGAGCGGGGTTTGAGGATGAGTTCTTCCTTGCGGTTCGTGGTTCAGTTGCTAAGAAGTTCTTTCCAATTTTGCTCCAATGTTCATCCGAATGTTCGTCGGAATGTTCGTCGGAATGTTCGTTCGGAATGTTCGTTCGGAATGTTCGTCCGAATGTTCGCTCTGAATGTTCGTTCGGAATGTTCGCTCTGAATGTTCGTTCGGAATGTTCGTCCGAATGTTCGTTCGGAATGTTCGTTCGGAATGTTCGTCCGAATGTTCGCTCTGAATCACTTTTGCTCCTTTGGGTTCCTCTGGTTCACTCTTCAACTGCTCCTACTGCTACTACTGCTCTATTGCAACTACAATGACTGAGGGTGTGTTCCGGTATATATACTCCCAGGCTTTACCGTAAAGTGAGCCGTTTGCACACGGCACCAATTCGCTCTTTTTTGTGTTCGAGATCCTCTATGAATTATACAATTTTAATTTCTCTTTCTAGAACCTGCCTATCGATTTCTCTATGAAAGAGTGCATATTAAAGCTTAGGTTGCCGCCCGTCTATATGTATATGTCCTACCACTGTAACATTCTTACTTTCCCGGTGGTAGGACATTCAGTAGCTTCGGGAGGGCCCAATCCCAGTTTATTCCTGATTGGAACCCTCCCATGCTTTCGGAGAGTACCCGACCTTCAGGACCAAGGTTAGATATGAGGCCGGGTACCTCGGGGATCACAATAAAACAAACATGGTCGTTATAGGTTATGGGGACGAGCGGCAATAAAAAAAAAGGTTCACATTCCATAAAACATTACAAACTAGACAAAAATCTTATGAAATAGTTACGCAATACGCTAATTCGAATCTAACAAGATTCTATTAGCGTAAAAACGAAAGCGAGCGATTCGTCCGTAACAGTATTTCAATAATATTCAGTAGGTAATCGATGGTGCTAATTTAACTAAACCTGAATCATGTTCGTTCACGCGTGAAGGAATTAAAAGCAGTTACGTCATTGAAAATATATACCTATTTCAAGAACTCTTAAATGAACTCGCTTCAAGTTTAGGTTCAGGCAAATTGGCTCTACCTATTTCAATCACTGCTAGTAATATATCTAATATATAAAATTCTCGTGTCACGGTGTACGTTATTGAACTCCTCTAAAACGGCTGGACCGATTTTAATACAATTTTGTGTGTATATCGGGTAGATCTGAGAATCGGCCAACATCTATTTTTCATACCCCAAAGTGACATGAAAGTAACAAAAAAAAAATTGCAGCGGGCAAAGCCGCTGGCGGGTCGCTAGTTATGTATAAAACTGCATTGAACAGATATGAAATTATTGTAGGTAGGTAGTTTATGAACTCTAAGATAGGTTCAGAATCCGACGGTCAATGACCTGCATTGCGAACATATCTATAACATATAAGGTAATAAAATAATAATAAAATTTTCAACAGTAAATAAATGACGACGAAAATGGCGGCAAAACGAACCTGTGTTACGAATATGAATGTTTTTTTAAAATAATAAACAAACGACGTTTTATTCTCATGTCGTTCGATATCAAATGTCGTGAGATATGCTTGTAGGTATATAGAAAACCATATCGAGTTGACGTTCCGTATTGTCTGAATTTTAATTTCAATTGATACTAGAATTGGGGCCTATTTATCATAATATGTATGTAATGTATGTAAACACGTTATTGTACAAAACACGGTTTTTTTTAATATCTCAAGAACATTCAATAAAATCATTTCCTACTACCACAGATAATATCATAGTAAAATTGTTTGTTTTAATGGTGCTGGTAATTTCTACCGGGTTATGAACGCATTTTAGAGCACTAATGATATGTGCGTAGATAGAAGGTTTTTTATGCTCAAGGTCCTTCTACTTAATTCTTGGTAGTAAGGATTTGTTTTGAAGTTGGCACTGTAACAGATGACCGCGGGCACGCGGTGCGCGGCGCCGACGCTGCCGACGCGCGCGCCGGGCCGGCGCCTCACCGTGCCGGCGCCGCGCGCGCGCGCCCCCGGCCCCGGCGCCGACGAGGCTCGGCGCGTGCTGCTCAGCGATATTGGTCAGCCATATTCCTTAGCTTTTATACTGCCCACCGCAGGCTCAATGAATCATCGGTTTGAGCACGTACGAGTACGCTAAAATTACATGCAGTTTGGCTTTCGGGAAGAATAAGCAACCTAACAAAACTATTAAATCATTCTCAGGTTCAGTGGATTATAACGGCGATGTATGGCATGATTTTGATAATGATGATTATGATTATGTTGTTGATAACGTTTATAATGATGATCCTACTAATATTATAAAGTCGAAAGTTTGTAAGTATGGATGTTTGTTACTCTTTCACGAATTAAATACTGGACGGACTTAGGTGAAATTAGGAATGAAAACAGCTTATGCCTTGGAATAACACATAGGCTACCTTTCATATCGCTTTTCCTTCGGGAACAGATTTATACGCGTAGGTACGAAGTCGCGGGCAGAAGCTAGTAGTAAATAAATAAATAAATATCACGGGAATTGTCACACAAATTGACTTAGTCCAAAACTAAGCTCTAGGCTTTTACTGTGGGTACTAGACAACGATAAACATACTTATATAGAGAAATACATACTTAAATATTCGTACAAAGAACATGCTCATGCTCATCACACAAATATCTGCCCTTAGGTACTGGGATTTGAACCCAGAATCGCTGGCTCCGGAGGCAGGGTCACTCCCAAATAGGCCGAGCGACGTGTCGTCAAAATAATAATGATGATGATAAATAATGATGTTATAATGCTATATCGATATGATTAATGATGTTTTTTATCATTGTATTTATGTTTCTAGTGTAGAATTAGATGATTGTAATGAAGATACCTACTATTGGTGTTGTTATTTATGTTGTTGTTGTTTCTGTATTTATTGTTGTGGTTGTTGGTGTGATTGGTCATGGTGAAACCTGTGCCCGCGCAGGATTCACGTCGATGGTGCCGGAGCTGTCCCGCTCGGCGGACCCGGTGTGGGCGCTGGGGCTGCGCCAGCCCTCCGTCGACCTGGACGTGCTGCCCTCCGCCGACTCCTCCAAGTATTTGCCTTTTACGTCTTACACACAATTGCTAAAGTATGCTTAATATACTTTGCCATTTTCTTTCATTGCAAAATTTTAAAATGACAGAAACTGGTAAAAAAAATTCACTTAAATGGCTATTTGTCCTCGCGATTTTTACGTGTATTGCACCGACCAGTAAACAGCTTAAGCTTTAAGCTTAGTTTTTAACAAGATTTATACTGACATGTTTCTGTAGTGGTTAAGATGATACATTTGCGGCACGTGTACTTTTACCTGTAAAATATGCTTGATATTGGCGTCACCCCCGTTTATTAATGAATCGTTACTCGGGCAAAAGTAACTGATAGATAATGCTTTTCTTTTTTAAATCGGTCAATAATTGACGAAGTTCTAAGAGTATACCTGCATAAACAAATTATAAAAAAAACACCCGGGTGAGAGATTTTGATCATAATGGCTTTATTTGTATTTCTATTTCCAGCTGTTCGAGATTCCTTTCGCGCTCGTCTCGCTCGGCGTGCGTCAGCATCGACCGCAGCTACGATCGGTTTCAGCACACCGGCTTTACGCCCTCTAGTAAAGGTACAACATGTTTTCCAAATAATGCCATAACCCCCATTGAAGTTATTTACTCAAGCAAGGTTACATACATACCTACCTTCTCACGCGTCGATTTCTGTTGTTTTTGCTTTTACTAAGGTTCGGATGTGTTTTTTCCATCCCAAGTTTACACATAGCTCTTCCCTGCTAACACTTAGATGTGAATATCGTGCAAGTTTAAGAAACCTATTGTTTTGGTGCCCGCCAACGTCTGTTTCCTTGCGGGACACCCTTCTTAACAACCGTGTGCATTTTGCGGCTTTGGACACCTGGAACCTTAACACTAAAACTTACTGATGGGTTAAAATTTGACTAAATAAAGAATGCAACAACTAAAAGTGTTTTTTTCGTGGTTGATATGAACCAATTAAATAGCTATGATAATATTGGTGATATTTATATACGGGAAAACTGGCAGTACACAGCAGCAAGTTCATTTTTCATTTCGTTTTTGCTGTGGTCTGAACTAGGACTTTTTTTTCGCGTATACAGTTATTCCTCCCTTTTATAGCACTTTCCAGAGAGCGTAAGAAAAAAGCTATGCATGTTCCCTATTCTATTTATTTATTTAAAGAAAAGTATCCCAGCTTTATACCTCTAGTTGTAAAATGGGTAATTCACTTTACGATGGTCGCACAGACTGTCACGCGAGCTTCGATCGTATGCGACAAGTTTGAACGTAAATGGTCCCTATAAGGTATTTTGGGTGTTGTGTGCAGTGGAGTGCCGGCTGTGGCGCGGCTCGCTGCCCGACGTGCGCCGCGACGACACCGACGAGCTGATCGAGGAGGCCGAGACCTACCTGCGCCGCTCCATCGACAACTTGCGCTCCACCAACAAAGACAGTCAGTCTTACCATAACACCTTAATCACAACCTGGACCCGAATTATGGTCGCGTTCGTCGCAAAGGATAAAGCATCCGTCACTCGCACTGTACTTGTCAGAAAATGACGGATGTATTATCCCCGTTTCGTTACGCGATAAACACGGTCATAATAAGCCCCCTCTGGTTTTAATATTTTTATGTCCGTACATCCCCTTTCTTTAAAGTTTAAAGTTTAAACTATACCTACACGGATATGCCGTTGGCCACGAATCCGTGAGTTACCATGAAGAGTCTTTTAAAATCAAAAATGGCTGTGCGTTTGACCTCGAACTCACCTGATGTTAAGTGAAGATGAGATTGAAGTTGGTACACACTTGCCCAGAAAAGAGCCTGTTCACTCTTGCCTTGAAAGAAAACAAGTGACACACTTTAACAAAACAAAGGTTATAACCATTCCGGGAATACAGACACAAGGAGAGCATTCCATTCCTTGACAGTATGAATATGAAATGACCCTCCTGGCGTCTGGGCGACCTGGGAGAAAGTGGAGGGTGGAATGAGGTCATGCAGCTCCTAGGTAAAAAACTTTTGAGCATTGACGAAAAGTCGCTTGTCTATACAAGAGACTTTTCGCCAATGCTCCAAACTAGGAAATTTCGTTTTGACGAGCGAGTCGAAGCCTATGAGTCTTCTAGCTCTTCGATTCACCGAGTTCGTGGCGTCCAGCTGATATTTTAGGTGGGTTTAGGATTACAGGTGGGATGTAACCCAACTTTTCCTTGTCCTACTGCTACCTAAGTATAGCCGTTGTTGTATGTTTGTGTTCAGTGAACCGCGTGCAGAGCCAGGCGGGGCAGCCCTACATCCCGGCGGAGCCGCGGCAGCTGCGCCTGGGGCACGCCGTCAAGGTCATCGCGCCGCACGGCCGCATCGCCGTCGGCCGCGTCAGGTGTGTATTAGATGCACTACATCGGTATCAATCTACCGCTCTTAATCATGGGTTAACCGCTCCAAATATATGTATATAATTAGGACTTCTTACATTTACTTGCGTTTGCCGAACTATATCTGTATCGAGTTAACCGCACTACACCACAGTGGCGTACGCCTATATCAGTTTGCACACTACATTTGCATTTGTGTTCGCACGTTTCATCTGTGTGAAATTCAACTTCATGTATTGCTACTATTGTGAACTATTTAATTTACATACATACATAGGTACATAACATCACGCCTTCATTCCCAGAGTGGGGTAGGCAGAGCTATAGAAATACTAACAAATCTAAAAAGACTTACTTGTAATTCTATAACCACATTTTGCACAATCAGGCCAAGAAGTTTACTAGTGTATTAGTGACAGGTTGCAAGCCCATCGCCTAACAGTACTATAAGCCCTTATTCCCTTAGTCGCCTCTTTCGACATCCACAGGAAGACATGGAGTGGCACTATTCTAACCCGGCAACCACATGGGGCAAAAATTTAATTTAATTTATCGAGATAAAAATTAGCTTATGTCCTATTCCAGTCTATCTGTGTGCCAAAGGACCATGGGCAAAAATGTATGGAATGTCGTACCCGCCCCAATGGACATAACGTATATATAAATGGAAAGGATGCAAGGATGGAAGGATGGAATGGAATGGAATGGATGGATGGAGCAAAGATGGCCAGGACGCTTGTCTCCATTTGCTATTCAGCGTTATTGTTATTAAGCGGGTACCTAAATGCCCGTTGTCCTTTCATCCATGGCAAAATTCACATTTATATTATTAATAGAATAGTAGAATATTGCTAGGATGAGTTAGCTGTCCTAATCCAAATGCTCGTATAGTTAGTGGAACCGTTGTCCCCAGATACGTGGGCATCGCCGGCGGCACGGCGGCCTCGAGCGGCGTGGTGGTGGGCGCGGAGTTCCCGCTCGCGCAGCACCCCGGCCTGCCGCGCAACGACGGCCTGCACCGCGGCCGGCGGTACTTCCTCGCGCCCGCCAACTTCACCGCCCTGTTCGTGCCCTTCAACAAGGTCGTCATGGCCTGGGCCAACTAAGTGAGTCACCTGCTTTACTTTTTGGGGGTTTCGAGAAGATGATGGACAGACACAATTAAGCTCAACTATGTTATGGGCCCCAAGTGCGCGCGAGGATGCGAAAGGGTTGTCGCGGCCTGAGATATCTTTTGATGGATTTGGGAGATGTTTTTGGAGACGTTTCTAGGTCAAAAGGTTAGCAGGAGAGTTTCACTGTCTGTATTTAGCTTATACCTACCGTTTCAACCTAACTCTCGTAAGATATGAAATCACATATTTTTATAATCTTTGGCCGTAAAAAGGTTGAAGATCTTATAACAGGCCGTTTGTCATGTTTACCGGGTAACTTCATACGTGTGTGGGGACACTAAAATAATAATGTTCATATTATTATGGAGTTCGTCTGTAATTATATTTCAGTCATTGTACTCAAACTCGTTCAAAAAATATTTAAGCTTATTTTTTAAAAGAGCTAAGTAACTCTCTAAATTAAGTACTTGTATTTATTAAACAATATACCTAAGTGTAATTATTCTGTCACTATTTATGTGAAAATAAGATTTAGGTACAATTTGTCTGTAGCCATGTCAACTCAATATTAACTTAGTAAGTTTTACCCACCGATGATTAACTCTTTTGAAGAACTTTCGTAGTAATTGTGTTTCGTAGTAAGTGGCATTAATAGTGATTGGAATAGGAAATAGGTAGTGCTAATTTTTCGCGAGCATGAACATGTACAATTTAAGGTAAATTAGCACTACTTATTTTGTTCAGTTTATATGAAATACATACAGTATTAAAGTCAATAGTTACGATGATGTTTAAATACTTAAATATATTTTGCGGCAATATGGCCTCTTTTAGTAGAAGCTGATCAGTAGATATTTCGGTTATTTTATTAAATCTGATATACATGCATAGATTAGACATCAGTGTTTAATGGGAATTGATGTGAACTGTTTTTGATTATAATAATAAGTATATATGTGACGTAATATATGTATTAATATTTTTTGAACAGCGACTAACTTGGAGGAAGTGCAATTTTACGTTATTTAATAACAATATGTACGTAGATTGATGTGGTAGCGTACCAATTCGACAATCGTCAATATGTAGGCGTCATAAGGTATTTTACACCCTGTTCCTAAAGATTTAAGGTTTCAGATAGTGTTTAATCACGTTTATATTACGGTGTTATAGGCTAGTTATATGCATGATAAATGTGTATAAATGTACGCCTGAAGTGGCTAGCTTAGATCTCTTACCTTTATATTTCTTCAATATACAGGCAACAGGGATTTTTTTGGGAAATTTTCATGGTAACGATAAACATAACGGCCTCTACGTACATATCCAACATATTTTGTACACTTATAAAACATTAATATATATGTAAGTATATGAGTGTTGCTCACAGTTTTCTAAATTATGGTGCTCTATTCTTAGTCTATGTTTATTTTTTAATATTTTTATCTTTACAAATCCTTGCTATTTTCTGAGCTGTTTACTGACGTATCTTTATTTTATTACTTTTATATGGCTAAATGAAACGTATTTTGTATATGCCTTTTTTTACTTTTTACTTTGCTATGTATTTAATTTTTCCAATTCTCTTTGGCGCTTTTTATTGTCCACGTATAGTCACAATATTAAGCAATGTATATGTATCTAAAGGTGGTGAATCATTAGTCAGTAGCTGTTCTTACATGGTGTATTTTATGTGTAGAGATAACTTTTTAGTAACCATATTACGCATCTAAACAAGTAACAGTGTTCGCATTGTTGTGTTCCGGTGTGGGGATAAGACAACCGGTGAAATTACTAGCATAGAGGCATTCCATCTTAGTCCTCAGGGTTGGCAACGCATTTGTGGTCTTGGGATTATAGTCTTGAGAATTCAAATGTCTATGGGTCTCAGATTCCACTTACCATCAGGTGGCCTAAATGCTCGTGTGCCTTCTCCTAAACATAAAAAAAAAAAAAAACTAAGATCTCAAATAACCAAATACTGGCACCTAGTCATGTAAAAATCGTACAAATTTATTTTTAATTACACAATATACTTATTACTCGGGTGCTTATTTTTTTTTTGGCGATTGTACTATTATAGTAGTGTTAACTAGGGAACGTATACGAGGTGACTTTGTTTTATTTTAGCCAAAAGTATTTTTTAACGAAAAATGATTTGATAAAGGCCATTTTTAAAACATGTATTTGTGCCATTTCTTTCGACATTGCTAGTGGTCATTGTCCTGGAGTGCTAAACACAGATCAAATGAAAATTTGTTGTGCAATAGTTAATAGAAACTCCTGAACGGCCAGATCTTTGGCCATCTGACCTACTTTTCTATTTATACTATGGTTATGCTCACTAAAGTATGTTTCTAATTGGGCGATCGTTTTTCAATTGTCTTGACGCCTCGTTGCTCATGTGACCCTGGTAAGGTTGGTAAGGAACCGGGAAGGATAAACGGAAACACGATGTGATCGTGTGACAGTGTCTTATTAGAATAGAAATAGGCTCTTGAACTAGGAATAGTAGAGAGGGAACCCACCTATTTGTTACAAAAAACTTACTTATTTTATACTTACCTACGTATTTCGTTGTTTAAAAAGACTACCTAAAAATCTGTAAGTCATTCTTTGAATTTATACTTGGGTTTTACTTTTTTTTGTAGATACAAAGTATCGTTTACCGGCTGAATGTAGGATTAAATAACTATGTATCAATAACTATTTTTTATTCTAGTTTATCCCTTCGATTATAGTTTTGTCATAGGTGGGGAGTGAAAGCTGTAGAATTCATCTTGTAAATAAGTTTTGAGAGCATATCGGTATGTGAAAGATCCTTAGATGACGTAGAATGTAAATTATAGGTAAATGGTTGGTTTTCAAGATTGACGTACCTTGTGGAAGTTATTGTGTGGAGAAAACACCGTTTCTGATGGAAGGAGGAAGAATTTAGTTCGTTTAAGAAGCTTTTATTTATATTGATGTATTTTATTGTTGATCGAGTATACATATTTTAACTATCTTTTTTTTATAACGTTGTTTTTTTGTGTTTAAATATTGTTTAGGAGCTTAAACGATCAGTATTATTTGTGATCAATGCACGATAGACATTCGAGTAGTTATTATAAGCCGGCTCTAAATTTGCAACGTCGGCCTCTTAACTCTAGTAAAACAATTTATACAGTTTTACCAAAATAATGGTTGTGTTTTGCTTTTAAACTTGTATTATTTGCAGTTGTTGTAATAGAAATGAAAATACAATCTGGAAAATGATGCGCCGAAGAAAAAATAAATAGGTATGAACAAAATATATACTTCTGACTTGAATGATGAACAAATATGTGTTACATGTTAAATGTTATAGCGGATAGGCTTCAAAAATTAGTGTTCATCAACTTGTGCCAAACAACTTGGCTATTTGTCAATGGAATTATCAATGTTCAAACTTTCTTGTAATATAGCGTTCATGGTTATGCTTTCGGGCCGAAATGTAAGTGCAGAGTGTATATTTATCGTGTTTAATGTCGTAAGTCGCTTTACACTTGGAATGTGGCAAGTTAAATTTGCAATAAGTTTTTGGATGAGAAATAGTCCTCGCTGTAATGTGTGTCACAAATCTACTCGTAGTTTGTGTATGGCTACAAATGACACGCTTAAATTTATTAGTGATAAAGCCGTGGAAAGCATATTCAACCCTTCTGATCTTTTGATTTGACGACGACCGACGTTCGAAATTTTATATTCAAATTACTAACCCACTAACTTTTTCTTTAACCAAACGATTGCCTAGTTAATTGGTATATCACTACGACTCTAACCATGTAATGGCTAAATCACATTATGTTTCATTATGCCGTCATAAGTGTAGAGTGGCTTGTGAAACTGACTTACCTTCTAAAACTTGGATTTCTTCGGCTCCATTTCAACTGTTAGCATATTTGTATCGGTGTGTACCTACTTGTTAAGTATGTAAGTATAAGTACTTATTATATTCCTGTAGACAGAAACCCTGTTAGTACATACCTATTCTGTAACTGTGTACTGTTAACAAGATCAAAAAATCTATTTTAAATATCAATGTACGAAAATATATGTTATCTGTATGAAAATAAATTGTAAAATTTCAGATGCGAGCTTTAATTTATGCGCCGCTTGAAATCCATTAGAAAATAAATTTTTCTCCGACATGCTCAGAAATACCTTACTGTTGTACAAACAGCCCGCGAAGTTGTGGGTTGGGTGGGACAGACAAGGAAAAATAACTTATTATTTCCCAATGGCAGTGGCCGCGAAAAATTTATGAAATTTCATTATATCCAGCATTTTTAACTTTTTAAAACCATATTTGGACTAAGATAACTAACTCCAAACAGCCAAACACTCGTGCAATCCAAGTAAGTTCAACTCATAGACTAAAAAGTTTTATTCACGACCGGCGTTCACAGCATATTTAAAGGGTATCAAATAGATATACATCTTTTTAAACATATTGCGTCTATAAAAAAATGCCGATAACTTAGACGCATGGATTTATTTCTTTTAAATTTGTTATTCTATATGATATATTTCAGTTTAATTCGTACCTGTTTCGATTGTATTATAAATGGAAGTATGAGATATGTGGATGATGATGACGGCAATGTTCTTTTTCCTTCGGGCAATTTTGGGACTTTTTTATTATTTTTAACAATTGTGTTATATTTTCTCGCATTGTTAGAGAAAAGCAGTATACAAGCCTCGGCCGGGAAAGGCGGTTGTTGTAATGCGTCTCAGTCGCGCTAAATAACTTATACTCGTCCCGTAACGGCCTTTTTCCCGGTAATATAATGAACGGTGATACTTAACAAAACTTTTTTGATTAGGTAAGGGTACTTTAGTAAAATAATAATACCAGATAAACAACAACAATTATTTATTAAACAACAACAAGTATAACAACAACAATACTGTGCGACAGACTTCGTTCTAAGGCGTACCAAGTAGTTGTGAACAATGAAAGAAAAAAGAGTATAGTGAAGAAGACGGTAAAGTGATAAAGAGTTGAACGTATGCAAGGAATGGAAGAAAAAGATGGAATGAGATAATAAGAAATAGAAAAGAGATGAATATAAGAAGGAAAGTAAAAGATAAGATACGTTTTAACCCAGAGTTGACTGAGTTTAGTTGTATAAATGCGTTCTGCAATGAGTGTCTTCCTCATTATGAGATTCTTAATAGAAAATCGCTATAGTAAGGTAAATTAAATGTGCAGCGTATACAAAAAAATAGAGATAAAAAGGATATAAATCAATAGGTAGATAAAAGGAAGAACAAGTTAGGATATAGAAATAAAGAAAAGCAAAAAAAGGGAGAAAGTTAGGTTTAAAACTTAAATATGTCAAAGTAATAAAAAAGTAGGACAGAAATAGAAAGTAAGTGTGGAAATTCAATAAGATGATAAAATTTTAGATAAGGAAAGTAATAGTAGTACAGTTGAAACGGAAATGGAGAAAAGGCAAGGTGTAAGTAATGATACATTCAGTAAACATGAAGAGAGTAAAAGAATATCAACGTATTCATTAAATGAAGTAGAATGAAGAATGTGAAGAGGTAGAGTGAAAGTTGTAGTATGTAAAAAAAGTTAGGTTAAATTAAAGTGTAGTTCAGTGAAATAAGTTGGTATTAAGAAACAAATGACAGGAACAAAGTGTTTGAAGGAATAAGTATAGCAAGAGTTTTTTTTAGAATAAGGGGAGAAATGTTTTAGAAGATTTTTGTGAAGTTGGTGACAGAAGTTAGAAATTGAAAAGGAATAGGAAAAATAAAAAATAGGTATATATGTATTTAAATCATAATAATGGAACAAGTGGTAAAAATATTCATGTTTTATGTAAAAAAAGATATTAAAACGCGAATAGGTATGTCAAAAGTTGGAATAGAAAAAGAGCTCTAGATAAAAAGTAAGAAGTAGAAGTATAGAAATAAAAAAGGAATATGAAAGGAGAAAATAAGTAAGATAAAAAATATAGAATTGAAAAAACAATAGGGAAAAAGTAAGGCAAAGAAATATAGAAATAAAAAAGAACTATGAAAAAAGTAAGGCCACGAAATATAGGAAACTAGGAAAAATGTTAGGAAAAGATATATAGAAATGAAAATAACTAGAAAAAAGTAAGGCAACATAATCGAGAAACAAAAAAAAACTAGGAAAAAAGTAAGAAAAAGAAATATAGAAATGAAAACAACAAGGAAAAAGTAAGACAAAGAACAATAGAAATGAAAAAAGTAAGAAAAAGAAATATAGAAATGAAAATAACTAGGAAAAAGTAAGACAAATAAATATAGAAATGAAAAAAAACAAGGAAAGAAGTGGGAAAGAGAAGTATAGAAACGAAAAAATACAAGGAAAAGTAAGACCTAGAAATATAGACATGAAAAAGAACTAGAAAAAAATAAGGAAGAAGAAATATGAAAATGAAAAAGCTGGAAAATAAGGAAGTAAAATACCTGAAAACATTCCCAAAAGAGAGGAAAACATAAAATTATAAGAAATTGTAAAGACTCAGGTGATATGTGAACAAAGTTAAATTAGAGCATAATATTTTAAAGGAAGAAAAGATTTTGCTAGTTTATTTTATGTAACTAGTAGTGTTACACTTATTAAAGTGTAAGTTTTGGTCAAAATAACTGAACTAGGTACATATATGGAAATCATATGGAAATTATAGTTTACACAATAAGAATAAGGAAGATGAATAAAACAGTGAGATGAAAAAAAAAGGGTCGGAATGTTTTGTTTGAGTTTGTATATGAAAAATGAGGTGTAAACCGTGAAAGGATATTATAAAAACGTATAAACACACACAAAATGATTTTTGCAAAGAAACCGCAGCTAGCCTAAAGATAAGGTAAGAAGAAGGAATGTAATGAATTGTATAAAATTAGCAATGTTTACGTAATTCAGTTAGAAACATAATTCGACTTATCGAAAAATAGAGAAATAGAAAAAAACAATAGTTCAAGAAATGGTACGTCTTAAACGTTACAGGATCTTCAATAATAAATACAGATCTGATATCGATGCTCTCTGAAATTTGATACGTTTTAATCAATCTGGCTTATTCGACTTCATGTTTTATACCACCTTATCCCTCGTAAATCATTCCATTATAACTTGACACGCTGCACTCACAAATGCATTACAATTTCAATATTTCTGTTAACAACTCGTGTTCACTGCGTTTTCACTGGATAATCACCAATAATCGCATGCTCAGTCGGAAAAGGTTTTCTCTTTAAGCGTAGAAATAAAAGATTGGAAAGAAGAAAAGAAGTATGATTTGTGTAGGATACAAGAAACTGAACTGAACAGTCGTAGCATTGGCAAATAAGTTTAAAATAAAAGAAATTAAGTATTCGTAATAGTGTTTGAAAAGGTAATGATATGAATGATTTTATTTTGATGATATGTGGAATGAAATGATTGTACAAATAAAAGCGTCTAATAAGGATGTCAAGAAAATAATAAGTAGATAAAGAATATTTAACTTAAACAGTGATGCTCATATTTCCTGTGATGTGATATTGCGGTAAAACAACATTCTGTCGGTTGGAAATACGAAGCATAAATAAATAGCGGAAAACTTGAAAGTTGAAATGAAAAAAAACAATATGAGTATTATGAAAAAAAATATGAAAACTTGTAGATGTAGGCATAGGTTACAAAATGAAATAGAATATTTAAAAATAATCGGAGTCCGACAAGAATAGTAAATGCAAGAAACACAAGAGATAGAAAATATATTGTACATAGCGGTAAAACAACTAAATGTTGGTTGAAAATACTAGTGGAAAGAATAGATAGGAGAAAAGTTGAAAAGTTGAAATTAAAAAGTATAATGAGAATTGTGACTAGAAGAAAAATTTAAACTTGAGGATAGGCAAAGGTTACAAAATAAAATAGAATTTTCAAAAATGATCGTAGTTAACAAGAATTGTAAATACAAGCAACAAGGGAGATAGAAAATATGTGGTACATAGCGGTAAAAAAAGTAACTGTTGGTTGAAAATACTAGAGGACAGAATAAATAGGAGAAAAGTAGAAAAGATGAAATTAAAATGTCAAAATGAAAATTGTGACTAGAAGAAAAAAATAAACTTGAGGATAGGCATAGGTTACAAAATATAATATAATTTTCAAAAATGATCGGAGTCTGAATAATAGTGAATACAAGTAACAAAGGAGATAGAAAATACGTGGTACATAGCGGTAAAATAAGTAACTGTTGGTTGAAAATACTGTAGGAAAGAATAGATCGGAGAATAGTTGAAAATATGAAATTAAAAAGTCAAAATGAGAATTGTGACTTGAAGAAAAGTGTAAACTTGTGAATAGGCATAGGTTATAAAAGAAAATAGAATTTTCAAAAATGATCGGGGTCTGACAAGAATAGTAGATAAATACAAGAAACAGGAGATAGAAAATATGTGGTACATAGCGGTAAAACAACTTTCTGTTGTTTGAAAAGACTAGTGGAAAGAATAGATAGCAGAAAACTTGAAAAGTGGAAATTGAAAAGTCAAAATGAGAATTGTGACAAGAAAGAAAAATAGAAAAAATAAACATGTTGGTGAGCATAGATTAGAATATAAAGAAGGATTCAATGATACATAGATCAAAATGTTACAAGAAGGGAAAATGCAAGAAACAGAAAATACAAGCTTCAAGGAATTTAGCTTTAAGATTAAGTTTAAAAAATTGGCAAAATATTTCTAGGTTGGACCAGGTAAATGAGAAATGAGATTATATTCCTTTTTATAATAAATAATAATTAGATAACATGAAAGCAATGACCAATATATTTCTAGTCAAATAATAAAAAAAAGGTAAATTTAATAAAGACAGGAGCGTTCTTTGTTTAAAATTTGGTCGGTTATAGTTTAAGAATAGGTGAAAAAAAGAAAGAAGAAGAAGGTAGTGGAAAGAGGTAAGTAATAAGATTAATATGAAGAGGCTTGGGGAAAACCACTTAAAATGTAAGTCTACTGAAAAAAGGGATAAGTAAAAGAGCAAGATTTATTTAACAAATCGGTAATTAAAAAAGAGGAGAACAAATATTTTGAAATTTGTACAGGAAAAAAATAGACAAGAAAAGACAGAGAAAATAGAGAAAGAGAAGATAGAGAAAGGAAGAAATAGACAGGTAGCATATAAAGCATAATATCTCAAGGCATAGAGTATATGAGAGACAAAACGTTATAAGTAAGAGCTAGAGAAATAATTGAAATGTAGCATTTGTTTTATAAAGAGAAAACAAAAAGAAGGAAGTTTAAGATGATATAAATATAGATCGAGTAACAAGTCTCATAATGTTGAGCGGTTGTAATAATGTACAAGATAAAGTCATAAAGATGATAAAAATAAACTTATAGAAACGTGAAAATGAATTTGGTAAAAATACAAAAGCTAAAAAAGAGTAATGAGATAAAGTGAAGTCGAAGTTTATAAATATAATAACGTAAGAATAAAATGAAAGCGATACATGTATCGATAATAGTGTAGATGATAAATATATCACTGACAAATATAGAAGGAAAAATAGTAAATAGAGAGATCACTTTTTGATTTTGAAGATTAAAAGATAACAATGAAGAAATTTAATAATTACACCAAGCATTAAATTATATTTACGACATTTTCTTTGCGAGTAGAAGGGTGTCGCATGTGAGAAGTATCTTTTCTTACAGTTGTAGATGAATAAAGTAAGAAATAAAATAGTAGCATATAAAAGCATGGAATTGAAGCAGTACGGTCGATGTCATACATAATTATATACCTGCATGTTCTCATGGGGTCAGAAAAATATATCTACAGGCCTCTATGCAACAATAAAAGATTTGTAGATAAATATATATTCGACGCGATGGTCATATGTATATATGACTTTGGCAGTACATAAATATGTCATAGAATAACAAAGTTTGAAACAGCGTAACTAAGAAATAAAGTAAAAGCATGCAAGTGTGAAATAATGAAAGACTGTGTGAAATGAAAATAATGTAATACAGTGAAATGAAGAAAATGCAGTAAAAACAAGATGAAGAGTTAGACATAAACAAGTAAAGTACAAGTTATTGATTAAGAAAATGAAAAAAAGTAAAAATTAAACATTGAAGAAGTAAACAGAGGTTAAGGAAATATATAGTTTGTTATAGTTTTTTACAGAGGTAGAGTTTAACAAATACGAAATATACATTAAAGAATTATTTACCAATATAAAGAGTATTCCTTTTCTTTAAATTACTTAATAGTATGAATAGATGTTTTTTCATTAGTGTATTTTACAAAGTGTAGAAGAAATCGAAGTTACGATTTAAAATGAAAGGAAAGAAAATAAAGAAAAAAGACATGAAAAGATGCAAGTAAAAAACAGGAAAAATAGATAGGAAATAAATCATGAAAGGCACAACAAATAAATGATTGATGAAGATTAACTTGGTACGTATCACAGTGTTCTTTAAATACGTCTCGAACATAACAACGAAGAACTAACATTCTAAATAAAAAATAGTGCGACGCGGAATTAACCGTTTTGAACAAATGTGCGGTAATTCGGCTAACTATTCTATAATAATATCACTTGGAACAAATACTGTCTTTGGTAATACTCCTACAAAATTAAATTATACGTGCTCATAAATTGGCAAGTGCTTTCGGAAGGCGTACCGACTGCGCGCAATAGTGTAATCTATCATCAAATAGTATCCAAAAGATAATAAATGCATCGTTCATCATAAAAATATAGGTGATTTTCAAACACTGGCGCAGTCGGTAGTTGAAATGGTTATGCTACTTCCTGTAGCTGGAGTCGTCATGGTTGTTGATGGGGTAATCGGCGTACCAGCCGAAGGCTCCGTTGTCTCCGGTGTGGGCGCCGAAATCGACGTACTCGCCGAAGTCAGGCGGCCGCGCGGCTAGCTGGCTCGCCGACCCCGCCGCGTCCGCCTGATGTATTTGTACTATCCTCCCAGGGGCTTCTGGTTCTGGTGCCAGTTCTACAGCTGAAATACCATAAGTACGTTAATAACAAAGGGGTTATGATAAATAAAAAGGACAGAGTAGTGACATGGTAGAATTATCGCATCGCAACGATGTCAGGCTACATTCAATATTTTAATTACGATATGAATGCGTTATATTGGTTTATGAATAAACCTTTATAGTATATCCATGAAACCAACATCGCAATTTTTTCACAGTTTTCTAACTCAAATAGTAAGGTCTATCAACTCCCGAAGGTAGAAGTAGGATACTCCACTATAAAATTTGCACAGGTTTCAGAGTGATCAGAAGCATACAAAGTCGACTCATAAGCGATTAGGAAATGTTACAAATGTACGAGGTACAAATATTAGATACTAACATTTTTTTATGTGCCATTAACTAAAGTAACTAGCTAGCACATAAAATATGATACAATACATTGGTTAAGAAATTTACTCAAAAGATTAACATGTCTCGGAAGCAATGTTTTAACATAGAAAATCCAAGAGAATTGCATAAGGTTTTTAGCGTGTTGATGCTATCGTTCAAAGAGGACAATGGAAGAAAGCGAGCGTTCGGCGTTCTCGTCTTTTGTTCATTTTGAAACCGCGACAAAAAGTTTCACGTAATGGTAATGAAGTCAGTAAGCAGCTATTGAGAGTAAAACAAGCTAATTACGTTACGGTATCGGTGTTCTAGAAAGTTCCTAATCCTTTGTAGTCGGAGAAAGCGGAGGTCACAATGATATCTACACGGACTGAGTGGATTATGAATTCATTTCGCTCTCTGACTTTGACATTTATATCTCGCTAATTGTAAATGGTGCTGCGAATTTCGAAAGCATTATTGTTATGATTATGACCATCTGGAGTGTGCGCGTGACCTTTACTAACAATAACGTATCATTGCGAATGATCGTCTTGATCTGAATGGTTAATTCTATCACGAACTCTATTAGGGTTCTGTACTTTTTGCATGACTCGGCAGATTGCAAATTTATGACTGTACAAAATAACTCCTTTGATTACTTAACGATTATTTCAAGACGTTTTCTTTTTTTACATTTAGTTTACGTACCAACAATAGACATGAAAGGATATCGTAAATTTATGTATTTAAACACTTAAACCTTATAAAATAAGGATGTTCGAAGGTGAACTTATCCCTTAAAGGGATTTCTACCTACTAACGACCCTTCAAACCCCATTCCCCTAACTCCTTTCTTTATTTCCCTTCTTTTAAGTCTTCTAGAAATGTAGATTTTATAGAAATAAAGTTGTTAATAATGTAATGATACCTACACTAATAAGGTTTTCTTTCTCTTTAAAGTAGTTATTTAAACTTACGTTGCTGCTGGTAGTGAACTGGCAATTGCACTGGCTCGTATTCCTCCCGGTACAGCGCTTGTGGTAGCTGTTGGTACTGCGGGGGTGGCGGGGGCGGGGTGAGCGTCTGCCGCGGCACCCGGCGCAGGCGCAGCGCCGACAGATCTACGAACGCGATCTGGTCCGCCGGGACCGCGATGTATGAGGGCATGGCGGTCGCTGTGGCCACGAAAGCCAGGAGTATAAGGGCGTGCTGTGGATGGAAAATGTTTTAAGGTGTTGCAAAACTTATACCTTATAACAAAATGGTGGTGGAGCGATCGTGTTTGCCGTAAGATGTGTGCTATAGAAACTGGACTAGCCCTAGGTAGATACTAGTAAAGATCGCCAATTGGCATATGCTACTATTCAGTGTGGTAATAAAAGGTATGTAAGTGTTCAAAATACTTATGACGACATAGAACGACAGATCACCGTGACTGAACAGCAGGGGTTAAAGATAATAATTGGGAAATGTTACGCTTGATTCGTAGATAGTTAAATTATGTTAGGTGAGTGTTGATTGTCGACCGAATTACTCGTAACTGCCTTAAAAATTACCTTAAATAAAATATGAAGAGTCTTTTATCGCTGCTCTCTCGCGAACTGAATAATTTTCCGGGATAAAAAGTATCCTATATCCTTCCCCGGGACTATAACTATCTTCATACCGAATTTCATCAAAATTGGTTCAGCAGTTTAATCGTGAAGAGGTAACAGACAGGCAGACAGACACACTTTCGCATTTATAATATTAGTGTGGATTGAGTTTTGTGTCGGCAAAAGTTTAAGTAAGTATTTTCATAATTAACGCCAACTCCAACGCCATATACGTAAAAGTAACGCAAACCGATTAACATAATTATGTGTTTATAAATTCTTGTGATTTGTAGTAAACGGTCTTACGTCGCGAGTCCGACGCTTGCGCAACAGTGGGTAAGCAATTGGATCGTTACATTGCGTTACGCGCTCTGTGACACCCATAGCTGATGGTCGATTATCGCCTCAGGTATCACCTACTTTCGGTGCAGTTCTCTTTACCCCTTAAAGTTACCTTACTTTGTGAGGACATGAATATTAAGTGCACATAAAAAGTAAAATTCAAGGCATCTATGTTTATGTAATTTGTGACGGTGAGGTTGGTAATGGTATTTGGTGTCCGGTTTAGTATTATTTTTCAGTAGCGCGTTCATACGTTGTCATGGTCGCTATGATTTGGTATCCAGGGTTTCGTTACAGCTATACCTACTAGCGGCGGTGAAGAAAGAATCCGTATCCGTACTAATATTATAAATGTCAAGGAGCACTGATCGTGTTGTTGTGTTCCGGTGTGGTAATAAGATAAGCGGTGAAATTACTAGCATAAAAGCTTTCTCGTTGCCATTAAAAAAATGAAAGTTCATCTGTTTGTTTGTTTGTTACCTTGTCTCGGAAAAAATACAGTTTCCGCAGGTATAAAGATGAACGACTTTTACGCCGATGAATTCGCGGGCAACAGTAACCTATATCTTTGATCTTTTTTAATTTTTAGATCTTAGTAATGATTTTCTATTTGCTTTATCCTTACATATAATGTGTCCGATAAATGATTTGGATATAGAAAATTGTTGATATAATATAGCCTATTGACTGGGACCGGGTCAGCGTCGTTCGGCGTGGGAGCTACGCCCACACTGCCCTTTCCGTTCCCCAACAACTAAATTGAAAGCAGTATACGCCTACTCGTTTAACGAAGAACAAAGAACTATAGCAAAACCATGGTTTTGATATGGACAATAGTTGAATTATCTATATTGTTAACTCATTTTTCAATGATTTTACTTCTGGGTACTTAAGCATTCAGCTTTTATAATGTACTTAATACCTTTAAACGAGCAATTGTATGTACCTATGATACATCGATCTAGCTAGGTTTCATTTTTAGAAAACGATTTATTATCATCCAGGTCATCCAGGTACTTTTTAAAAACCTTATAAATAGTGTCACCAGAACATTACGTAGAAATTGTTACAGCCTTTTAAGGACGCCTTTCTTGTAAGTTGGTCATAAACGTAAATAAAGGTAAAGGTAGGGTGTTATAAAACTTGTTTAAAGCACCGAAACAAAGCACGTTTTAACGCGTTCAAAATAACTAAATAAAAGGAGATCTTACGAATGTTTCAATTGAAAGTAACTCGTAGGTAGTACTTTGCTTTCAAACTGTCTCTCTAAAGCGAAATTGCCTTACGTAATGCCAGATCACGGCCGATTTGGCGCCAAAATAGCCACCATGGTGCTGTTACTTTTAAAAATGTGGTAACAGTGTTACTTGCTTTGCTTTTAGAAAGTAAAGTACGTTAAGTACGTGAGAGTTTAATATAATGCTGGTTAATTATTCGTACCGCAATATTGCAGTTGATTTTTTATGTAAGTTTCTAAAATGTACACATGCTTAGGTACCATGGGAGAGCGAGGTCTCCTGACACAGGTACTCTCATACTTAAAAGGAGATCTCAACCTTGTTAGTAGTTAGGTAAGAAAGAAAATTATTAAACATTTTTATCATTATCATTTGTTTATAATTTCTTATAGAGCTAACTAATTAATTCAAGTTTGCTATATTAGCTGCTGACCTTAATAAGCAGTTGTAGTGTACCTATCTTTATGATTAAATATTCTAAGCTCGTTAAAATTCGCGTTTAATGAAATAATCCGACCTTGATAAATATATGTATTTAGGCACTGGTCTAAAATATTCAAACTAAAGAAAAAATAATTAAAATTCAAATGCACTTTATTAAGGCGGCAGACGCGGCAGTCCAACGGGTTCCAACCAAGCATATAAGTATTCACTCAATATGTAACTCGCCTAGAACTTGACCTTACTGCATATTTCGCTAATTATGAACCGCAGACAAATAATTTAACGAAATTGCAACCTTGGTTCTCGTTAATGCTGTTACTTCCTTGAAGCGAGGTGTGTCAGATAAGTTGTTTTGCAGTAAACCGATATGGGTCTGATACGGCCACACGTGAATTAGCCCGTTCCTGTTCGCCTTCGCGTTTCCGCAGGTGAAAGGGCTCAATGCCGCCAATATCGCGACAATAAATAAGAATCAAGGCCGATTATTGTAGAACCGATGTCGTAAAAAGCGCAATTGCTCGGACCAAATCAAGGTTTTGTGCCTATTATAGAGTTTAATTATTATTTTAATGGAATTCAGGTGACCATATCCAATTAAGTAATTTTTCGTTTTATTGTTGTAGGTCAGTAGGTAATTAACAAAAGTTTTACGATCTGATGTCGGATCATTCATACAATTGTTGGAAAAATAAGTTCAACACTTTTTTTTAGATGCTCGTATTAAGTTTCTAAATATTGATTGTTGATTTAAGTATCTTGACTGATGTTATATGTAAATTGTATTCTGAGTTTTAACATTAACGATTTATATAAAAAAAATAACTGTATTTTTTGCACATTAACTGCTTATTAAGACCAAAACTTGATGGGTGTATGTTAAATACAGCGAACGTCCTGTGACTGCGCTCCAATTCCATCATTAAGTAGATCAATTCTTTTTACTACCATACAGCTGATATGTCTTTACGACTTACTTTACAGCTCAGTCAATTGACAGCAAGTGGTTTAATAAAACAAAGCAAGTTAAATTAAAGCTTGTCGTTTCATTCAAGAAATGACTCTAAGTCTAAATGCATATCTACCTTCTTACTTGATAGTAGAGTACATAGTTAAGATTGCTCAATAACAAATTAAAATAATCCGTTCATTTAAAAATACAAATTTCCAGTCTACTTAAAAACCAGTGACCAGTTATAAGTGTTATGTCGTTTCCAAATTCATCGTGAGAGAAGTTGAACAATGCTAAATTTTTAGATTGTAATCAATGAATATGGAAAATAATAAAGTTATTTGTGGAAACAATAGAACTATGACACCGGCCGGGAAATGCAATAGTCCGGCAAAGTTGTGTAAAGTTAGTTTACTGGCCTTGTGTTTGGCGGGTTTACGCTCTGGTAACAGCAGTTAATTTACCCGCAATAACAATTAGCTCAATGCAACCGTGTAATTAATTATAATACGAAATTGGGCTACTGCGTTTTATATGATTTTACGATATTTACATGTAATAAACACCGAACCACAAAAACTTTGTAGGTATTTGATTAAAGGTGAAATGTACTTTTTTCACAAGTTTAAAAAGCGTAATAATTGTTTTGAAAACTAATTCAGATTAAGTAACTTCAAAAAAACACAACACGACAAAAACGACGAATAGGTATTTTACGAAACAATTAACAAGAAACAAAAAACGAACAAAACTACGTCACAAAATCGATCTATTTAAAAAAACAAACAATTGAAAGTGAAATGTAACTGACCATTCTGTCCCTCCGCTATGTTGGCACTATACGTCACTGCGGGCGCGCTCGCCTCGACTGAGCTCGCTATACCGGCTGCTACAATTTTTATAGCAACCTTTCGACAAAGCGGTTTCACTTTCTACTCGGGTCCGGTCGAACGTGATCCACTTTTTACAGGCACTACTGCCTTTAAAGGTAAACAAAGGCTTGCGTTTAAATCCCATGGTCCCTTCGGGATTGAGTCCCTATTCCCATGCTTGCCATATGTCGGCAACCAAAGGATGTCCGTCTCGGTTTGTGGGATCGAGTGTAATGAGTTCAACACCTGTCGGAAGGTGTTTTATTTACAGTTATTGTGGTTAATTTTTAAAGATCGTGTATTTAATTTAGGTATGACATATAATAATTGGGGCTACAACATCTAAAACCCATGTATTTAAGTGCGAAGTTACTGTGGCTCTGATAAATAAATAACAAATACCAATTTAATTTCTAGGGCCACTATGGACTATGTCAAAGTGACGTTATCAACCAAAACATGAGAGACTTCTTTAAACTTCAGGTTAACATCCATAGTCACATAATAAGTAATAGTACAAGTCCATAGTGGCCTAGGAATCAAATTGGTTGACTGTATCTTCCTACCCCGCCACTTCTTCTTTTAGTTCAAAACTCTGGATATTTTACCTCAAATCTAAAATTGCTTATCATAAGGAAGCAATCATTGTAGTTACGTCGTCAAAGTTTTTGGTTCAAAAGCTCAACAATGGCATTCCGAGGGATACAATAGAGGTAAAATAAAATATTTTATTACTGGAGGACCTAATTGTAATATAATTAAATGTACAGAGCCCCGCGACTTCGGCTCACTAAAAGTAGAGCATGTTGATCACACAATAAATTAATGACTACTTAGTTTCTCCATCTTTGCTTCATGCATTGCTTGATAATCTACCTGGGTTACTATGTGCAATTTAATAGTAAAGCTCGCATACGGGTCGTTTTCAAAAAAATTGTACATAGTTAAGGGCTTTAATTAAAACAAAACTTAATTGATTCCTTTGTGTGACGAAAGTTACCCATACAGGTTGTATGAGTAACTTTCGTTATACAAAGGACGCGATCGTGATTTTGTTTTCATTAAGCCTTTAACTATGTACATTTTTTTTGAAAACGACCCATACCTGCTTTGCTTTCAATGTTAAGTATTATTCAGCTGTTTTATTATTGCGGTGTAATGTAAATGTGGTATGACTTGTCGTACAATGATCTTATGATTATTTTGAAATAAGCAGGACAAAGCCATGTTAGTCTAAATATGAAGTTTTATGAAAGAAATAATAAAACGGACTGTTTCCAGGTTCAGGTTAGCCTTGGTGAGCTTCAAGACGAGTATTATTTTCACGGCAATATGTGGCTAAAAACTATTAGCGTCTTCCTCAAACATGCGGCGTAAGAGCTAGCAATATTAGCTGGTTACACATTATGATGATGAAAAGATAATAGATCTTTATTCAGTAAGTAGTCCGCAGGTCAAAAATATAACAGCGCTTCCAAGAGGAGATATTTGCTGAGAAGAAGAACTATTAATAGGTGATGAGGATGAGTGATGACATAACTTGTGAAATATGTTCTGCGGTCTCGCATTAACTTTTTAAAACATCAATTTACTAGATAGATACTTCGTGACATTACTCAGAGTGAATTACCCGCAAGCAAGAGTCGTTTTGCAATAACTTCGATTTATTGTTTCTAAACTATTCTGAAGTAAGTTTTACATTTACTAACAAAAGTGGAATAGTTACAGGTCGATAAGTTATCTGTGTGTTAACATTTGGTAATATTAACTGGCCACCAATATTCCACTGTTGTATTAACAACTAAGGTTAAATCACTTTACTCTTGGTGGAATGTGCCCTTTGGCAAATGAGTAATACTTCAACCTCGATACTTTTCTTGTCCGGCCCTCCCAATACCTGACCTTTGTCGTCGAAAATACGACATACTTATTTATAAGAATGCGATCACTACATATCGATAAAAGTATAAAATAGTCGAGATAGGATCCTTATCTATAATGTGAAGTTTGAGTAGAAAGTAAAGTCAAGCTTTCATAGTACAGTCACAATAATGTATCGGAGTATGCGCTTTAAAACTAGTCTAATAAAAAGCATGCCTTAAAAACCCTACTGCATCTTTTGATATTTGCCGTATATGTATGTAAAATGGTAACCCATTTTATCGATTTTCACTTCATCGATTGTATCATTTCAGCGCGGCGCATTTCAGAAATTTTAAACATTAATTACGTACTTAGGCTAGGTTGGGTTAGAATTGTGTGTGACCACAGAACTATATCGATATAGTCCTGTGATTGTGACTACAAATGCCTTTCTATGAAATGAAAATTCTGCGTAATAATGGTGCGATTGTTGCAAGGTTCGATAAAATAGTAGGTACTCGTGTTAAATACATTTTTTTTATACTTTGAAATCCGCCATTGCGATAATTTATTTTATTTACGTTTCCAGTGACGCTAGCGATTTTTGGTAGATTCTAACGACACCTCGATTTTTAAATTTGGCCATCCGTTCAGCCTCTACGAGGGAACAGAAACCCACACGTACACACGTACAGGTAAAATACATTAGGTACCCTCGTCGGGTAAAAACTATTAGCTCTATTTATAGGTCAATAAGACCGTGTTAAGTTATTTTTATGTAATTTTTACTGAAAAGTGACTGTGCATAAGTTATTAAGACAGATCTAGTATGAGATATAGGTATGATATAGGGCAGGTCACGTTAGCATGGAAGTCTGCACTTGACGGACAGGTTTTAGAGGCTGAAGCGTGATTGAAAGAAAAAGTGTACAGTAATACAATTATTAGTGATACTCCTAATATTAGAGAGGGTGAAGGTTCTTAATGATTAAATTGCATCACCAATTCCTCGCTCTCCGTTTCCGGATCCTCAAGCGCGACGTATTTTCGAAGTTTTATTTTATTATCGTAGGTACCTAAACAACTTGCTAGTTCCAACTCGCCCCCTTTAAGGCTCATTTTATGTGTTTCTGGCCATAGTAACTGGGTTCTGATGGGTTTCGACGAAGTAGGGTTACCAACGGTACCTTCGGAGTCTAGTTTTTCATTACGATTGACGTCCAACCAGTTGACCAATAGAAGGACTTCGTTCACTTACCCTTTTACCTTTTATAGAGCTGATTTTTCAATATAAATAAAGCCTTTCTGTCAAATAATTTTTAGCTCTATCCTTTTGGCCATAAGATAAAGAAAAGGAAAGCAATAACGTTAACTGTTATAGTCACGCTGTTCTCAAAGGCCAAGGATAATACCACGTGACTATCTCGGTGGCTCACGTCAATTCCATACATTTTTCAATCGAAACATATATAATCGCTAACGATTGTCGAATGCAACTTGACTAGCCCCACTGATTTGACAGCTGTAAAAATATGTGTTTCAGGTTATATTTTAAATATGTGTATGAGGCAAATCGGGACCAATTAGAACGGGGCCAATGGAAAAATGGCATTTAGTGACTATTTACTTTAAACATTTTAATAAACCGACGAGGTACACACGTAAATAATTAATTAAACGACTCAAAACTACCTTGAGACGGTGACCCTACCTTAATTTACTTACACACAGTTCCATTTTCTACCCTTTCCTAATACGTATAAATGTATTCAAAGTGCACAATAGGCTAGCTATACAAACAAATCTTGTAGATTTATAAACTAAGCATTGTTTGTTATTTCCGCAACACGTAGATTATTGTAATGTGAGATAGATACGTTATCCACGCAACAGCCGGCCGCACCGCGCACGCGCGGCGAATACCATACTATTCTTTCACAATATTATTTTAGAAATAATGGTCGCCTTTTTGGGTTTGTTTGTTTTGGTTCAGTACGCAAGAGAAAAGGAGAAATCTAGTGCAAGTAATCGTTTATATTTATAGATAAATACAATGAGGGCTGGCATCGATACGAAATCCGTACATAGGTATATCTTCTTTGGTGTACGACTATCATAAACACGAAACAATGACGTTATTGCAAAAAAAGTTAAGGCAGTTATTTTATCTAAGACAGGAATTACTAAACCGATTAACATCTTTCCTTATCTGTCACATTCCTAATGCAAAAGAGTGGCTCTGTCTGTTCATGTACAAGTGAGTGGTGCTGTTAATAACCTTATTATATAGGATAAAGCAAGGCACAAGTGAAACGCAGGTTAGCTTACCTCGTGTCACCCTGGCGCCGTAACGGCCGGTGAAATTAACAAGCAGCATTCCATGACTCTTCTGAATTAGTAACGCGTTTAATATCTTCAGTTTTATGAGGTCCTACCCTGGGTTCCTGTATTCAAAACGTTTCGTTAAAATGTAACGTCTCGTTAAAATTTGTCATTTGCTGCATACAAAATGTGTGGGCTAGTCAGGATGTATAACGGTAAGTTAGCAATTTTTGGAAGTCGACAAAATGTATATGATTGGCGTAAACTGGGCCTTTTATCGCGGTGGATAAAGCATCCGTCACTCTCGCACTTACATACAGGTCAGAAAGTGATAGATGTTTTACCCCTTTATACTTTATAAATACACATCGATAAAAACGACCACGATCCGACCAGATCGCGTCGACCGTTTATGATAACTTTATACATCTCGAGTCGATAATAAACAGAAACTTTAGCAGGGTTTACATGTCGGCTATAATGTTTAATGTTTAATGTTTAATGTTAGTGTTTAGTGTTAATGTTTTAGGCCTATAGAGCCCCTTATCTTATACAGATGAGCCCTTTTGGTTAAACTATTGGAATCTCTAGCTTCTTTTGTGCAATTACCTCTCTTACCTACTCAGCTGTTCGGATGTGCAGGTTTCCTCGCGTTGTTTTTTCCTTCACCATAAAAGCATCGCGTAAAATCTCATACAAGGCTACTGTTAAGATTTTAACTCGCTATGTGGGTACTATTGATGTAACGAATGTCATATATTGAACATTCGCGGATGCGAATGCGGATATCTGCTGCCAACAATGCGAATATTCAGTTTTTGTTCTAATTTGGCGCTATTTCATTTTGGCTTGGTGACCTTGGTGGCAGTCCCGTTCGAACGAAGTGCTTCATTGCCAAACTGTTAAGCTTCATTGCCCAAAGTAAAAAAAAACAAATGATACCAAATGATAAAGATAAGACTGATAATGTGATTACGAGACGAGGTTAAGGTACTTTTTTTACATTAAAAAAGCATAAGAAATGAATTGTTTTATTAACCAACTATTACCCTCAAAAATAAATAATTATATTTGCAAAACATTCGCAGTAATTTTGCGAATGCGAATATGCAAAAATATGCGAATATCCGCGAATGCGAATGCGAATAATCGTTACATCACTAGTGGGTACCTTAACAGGTTTCCTGTCCCGCGAATCACATCTTATTTGTCCCTGGCCTGATACGTCTATAAATTATTATGTGTTCAAAATTGGATATAACTTTACATACATAAGTAAGCATTGGACGTACGACGATCAAAATGCAATATATTGGTTCTGGGAACCAGTTAATACGATCACAAGTCGACAGCCAAAGCCACTAGGCCACGACTTCGCATTCTAAGATGGACATCTGTTTGCCTTCTCCTAAAATTTAAATTTAAATAAATTTAAATAAATAAATAAATAAATAAATAATTTCTGAAATCAAGACATCATTTAAGGAAACTATATATACGTAAATAATATTCATCCAAGTGTATTAAGTATCGCCGAGTGGTTGCCGTCGCCGTGTGGTTGCCAGGTTAGAATAGTGCCGTGCCACTCCATGTCTTCCCGTGAATAACGTTAAAGGCAACTAAGGGATTAAGGGCTTGTAGTACTGTTAGGCGATGGGCTTGCAACCTGTGACTAATACACTAGTAAACATCTTAGCCTGATTGTGCAAAATATTGTTACAGAATTATCAACAAGTTTTTTTAGAGTTATTGGTAATTCTGTAGCTCTGCCTACCCCACTTTGGGAACGAAGGCGTGACGTTATGTATGTATGCATGTAAGTGTAATAAATCCTTTCTTTTCCCTGACTTGGGACAGTTAATTACTATACACTGCAACGCGGATGCACGTGAAAGTTTGGGTCGGCGGATCTCGTTTCCGCTGCAGATAAAACGGTTTACGTGCACATTTTATGATGTCACGGCGCAGGCTTATTGTTATGCCGGAACGTGCTTCAATGTCTTAGCTAAGAATTGATTAACAACGGCTGAGATGGCAAAAAAGGTTTGAGGATGTGATGATGAAATATTTTTAATTAAGATAAAGTTACTCAATGTTGGCTTTGAGAATAAAATGTCAGACACTATTTTAGTTTATAGGTAAACTAAGCAAGCTTCATGTTTTGATGTGGACGTCTACATAAGGTAAATTCCCACACATTTCAATTTTAATCCGCTGTTCTGTTTTTTTTATTACAGTACGTAAGTAGCGGCACAATCTAACGACACTTCGTGTGCCGAAATTAGGCTATCCTTGCAGCTTCTACGAGGGAACAAGGAATCATACATACATACATACACACATACAGGTCTTAAACATTATCCTCCATCTTCGGTAGTCGGGTAAAAATAAGCAGATGTTTTACTAGAGAGTAACTAGTCTAACCAGATACGACAACAGTTCATACACGACACATACACAAGTTCTCACAGGTATTTAAATATAATCATTTTTACACCATCATTATTTCATCAGCGGATGCCTAAAAAAAACAGCTGTCCCATACATTAACTCTCAATTAGTTATTGTTTTGGTTTTTTTTTTGTACAATAAAGTGTTTACATACATACATACATACATTAGTTCACCGTTAAAGTATGGAACAGCTGTTTCTTTTTGGCGATTTCGTGGAAGGTTGGTCCCATTGGAAACGTTGTTCAGTATGGCCATCTTATTCACTTTTGGCCATTCCGGATCAGGACCCCAATATTATGTAGCCCAGTACATGTAGGTACCTATGTTTATACGTATTTGATTGCTATTTTTATCTTTATCTTCTGTCTCTTTAATTGTTATAGGTACGTTTAGCCATCCGCTGTTTTATTTCTCTCTCAATCGCTCAAAGGTTGACTGGAAGAGATCCCTTAAAGAGATAAGTTCGCCTTTTGTGTTTCTGTTTCGTGTAATAAAGAGTTAACATACATGCATACTATCAATTCAATAGCACGTCCAGGGTCAAAATTATATTCGTTGGATTGAAACTTGTCCCCATGAATCAGAATGTGACAGAGTGAAAGTTTTTGTAAGAAACACCGTTAATCGATGTTCCTATACCGGGTGGAACATAACGAGGGACTGAGCTGAAAGGATAGTGTTATCTAAGTAATTTAATAGTTTTTTTTTATTATAATTGTAAAGCTGGACTTAAAAGTAAAACAAAATTATTAAAATTAATCAATTTAATATCAGTGACAACCCTACTACTACTAGTTCAAAGTTATTTACATTTTAAATTGACACATGTCTTCAACTTCACTTTACATGCCATCATCTTGATGACGTCATCGGATCTACTTGCTACGGTTGCTAATGTGCAGTTGTTGCACTAATGTTTAACAAGCTGTATCTCTAAAACTGTTAGAAATATTAATATAGTTAATTGGTGAAAAATAAAGTACAAAACCTAAAAAATCCCCGATTTCTTAAAAGTCCCTCGTTTTGTTCCACCCTGTATGTTTGATCATAACATAGTACTACAGAATCAAATGGACGCATTTTTTTGTTATTATCTTCTAGCTGTATGGAGTGCCACTCCATGTCTTCCCGTGGATGTCGTAAGAAGCGACTAAGGAAAAGAGAGGAGGGGAAGGGAGGGCTTGTACTTAGTACTGTTAGGCGATGGGCTTGCAATCTGTCACTAATACACTAGTAAACTTCTTGGCCTCATTGTGCAGAATGTGGTTATAGAATTATCAACAAGTATTTTTAGAGTTGTTGGTATTTCTGTAGCTCTGCCTACCGCACTCTGGAAGTGAAGGCGTGACGTTATGTATGTATGTATATCTACATGAGCAAAGCGAAGGTGGATGAAGTTCGAGTGTCATTATGGCTTTTTAGTCTCGAGTTTTAACTTTTCACTTTCATCGCGAGAAAAACCAATCAAATTAAGTAAATAAATAAATAAATAATAGTTTTAACTTAGACACGTAAAAAATAAAACTTAATAGCGATATCATTTTGACTCTCAACCCGTCACTGTAATGCAGAAAGAGACAACCACAAGGTTGTTTTTGGGGTTAGAACATAACAAATAGTCCATAGACAACATTTCCGATACGAAGACTGAGGCGGTAGAGGTTGTATGCACAGCCCCAGCCTGCCCTCCGCTGCACGCCCACGACAAGGGTAAGATCATCAAATAGCAACATGTATCTGGCTGTTTGTGTAACTCCATGGCTTTTATAAGGAAATTAAAAAGAAACTACTTTAGCCCCTACGGAGTACCATGTCGCATTAGTCCATAGTGATGAGACGAAGAAAATTTTCGTTCCGTCCACTTGGATCCATTGCATTGGTGGATCCTAGTACACTTTTTCCTCCACCTGAGTCCATCGTACCAGTCAGTTCCAAATAATGGATTCTAAGACACTTTAAGGTGCACTTGGATCCTCCACTTATTTAAATACTAATTATGGTTGTAAAAGTAGGTAGGTTAGGTTCGTTAGGTATCTTCAGATGCCCGAAGGGCAAAACCACCTAGAAGTAGGAGCCCCGCCCCGGGCGGGGCTCCGTCGAAAGTCAGTGGGACAAAAATAGTACTTCGTTTGATTAATTCGGAGGATCCAAGTGCACCTTAAAGTGTCTTAGAATCCATTATTTGGAACTGACTGGTACGATGGATTCAGGTGGAGGAAAAAGTGTACTACGATCCATCAATGGAGCCATGCAATGGATCCAAGTGGACGGAGGGAAAAATTTATATACCTATATATATATATATATATATATATATATATATATATTCTTTCACTTCTCACGCTCTAAAATGACTCATAATAGCCATGTATAGCAGGACTAATGTGATGAATTTAAAAGGGGCTAAAGTACTTTTTCTTTTTAATTTCCTTATAAATATATCACGGGACAATCTCACACAAATTGATCTAGCTCTACTTATATAGAGAAATACAAACTTAAAATTCATACAAAACATCCAAGACTCAGGAACAAATATTCGCGCTTATCACACAAATATCTGCCCTTACCGGGATTTGAACCCAGGACCGCTAGCTTCAGAGGCAGGGTCACTCCCAACTAGGCCAACGTGTCGAAAAAGAATTGAACTTTTCCAAAGAGGCCTTTTCATTATTCTTAAGTGTTCAGGGCCTCTAATAGACTAAAACCGGCCCAGCAAATAGGTAAGCTTAGAAGTTGAAGCTGTTTTTGTTTTCGTCTAGTCACACGTTACAGGACCTCCTTAATCAAGGGTCAAGTAAAGGCCCCTCCCCCCGTTCACGATGGCCCATCATGGACCAGCGTAAGAGACGCATTTATACCATAGACCGAGCAACATATTCTAGTATCTCTCTCTTACTCATTACTCCGTCCCAAGTAACCAGGCCATCAAAAATTTCTGGGCTCTTAGCAAAACCTAGTTGCTTGCAGCCATTCCATTAACAAATGATAAGGCTGGTTCTGAGTTCTCAGAGGTGAGGCAAGAAGTTATGGCGCTGGTTATGGTGTCGATCCAGTGCGCCGGCGACCGCAAACCGTTTATAAGTGTGGCAACACAATTAAAAATGTGCCAGTCGTAGGTATTTATACAACTGAAGATATCAAAAAGGTTGCTCAATAATAATCGAACATACAAATTGACCTAGTCCAAAACTAAGTTCTAGATTTGTACTATGTATGGGTATTAGACAAGGATAAACATACTTATACAGATAAGTAAATACAATATTTAGTGAGTTGCTTGAAATGAAACATAACGGGTGCTTAAATAAAAAAACGAAATTTTACATGTTGGTACGGTCTTGAGCGTAAATATAAGTCAATAAGACCCATTTTAACGAAAATTTGCTTGAACAAATCACGTTCTAAGTCTTTGAATGTAGTTGGTGGTCTTATCCTGTCATCAAGAAATACATTTATTGATTTAAATATTTTTTTACATAGGTTCATAAAAGCCAATGCGAAATCTAAAAATAACAAATAAAGGGAAATAAATTTGCCTTGTTTAAAATTATCCACTTCGTTTAATTTAATTGAAAGTTAAGGTAATAAAAAAAACAAGTTCAATTCTTAAATGGTGCAAAAACATTGCTAGACGATAATTTCGATTGCTACCGTAAATACCGTACCTATACCAATACGTAACATGTATCTCTAAACTGGCTAAGTTGGGAACACTGCTTCAAGTAGAACACGACGCATGCGTGGATTGCGGTATTTGCCTTATTAAGCTTCGCCGGGAAAATCGTGCGACCGTTTTGACTGATGCGTTTTAAAGTTTGCGTAAGAATATTTGTAATAGGTAGCGAATATTTGTAATAGTAATAGATTTATTCGACTGGCGGTATTCTTAACCGAGTAAGATTAGCAAGTGGATGAGCAACGCTATCGGACCATCGTTGTTTTAAAAAACATTACTAATACTTCAAGTAAACATGTAGTCAACTTACGAATGATGTGGTGTTGTAAACACCCAAAAACAATATATTTTAGTCCATTGTCCATGGTTCTTGTAAGTACTTGTTAGTTTTGTAATTTAAACCGTAATTGTTAACCTTTTCACAAGCATTCTCGGAAAGAATACCTTTACTTTTGAAAAAGAAAGATGGTAAGAAAAGAAACTCATTTTCTTCTTAGCAGTAAAAAAAAAGAAAGAAAGAAAAATATTTAAGTATTCGTGACATACTCATATCATAACAAAGGACAGATTGAAGAATGTAAAGCCTGACAAGTTTCTATTTGGCCCTATTTCAATACAAACTTGTATTGAAATGACCAGAGGGACAGTCGAATAGACGGACGACATGGCAAAACTATAAGGGTTCCTTGTTGACTACGGAATCCTAAAAAAACCGTATTATCTTAATCAGTTGAAATCTTTTTTATAAATACTTATAATTATGTATTTGAATTAAATTCCTCGCATTGTTTGAGAAAAACGTTAAGTCTATATGCCTCGGCGGAAACGGGATTGCCTGACTTACTGTATTATAGCAGGCGTCAGGCAATGCCCTACTTTCCAGGTCTAGGCAATAATGTACTATTATGTATCACCGAGGAACTGCTTCCTTTTTGTACGATCTTATATAGGTATATTTTACTTTTCAATGACGAATAAATTGAAACCCGTTGGACTTTAAGTCACGGGATTTTACAATCTGTCACGGTGTGTTAGCTCTTATTACAGCATGGCACAAACTTTTCGTGACTGGGCGACACTTCGCAGCGTAAAATCGCGTGCTACGTTCAGTTACGTAATCGACTCTGAAATAATCGATGCAGTAAACCGAACCGCAGTTGTTATCATTTTTACATTTAACTTTGCGCAACATACTTTTACTCACAAAATTTCTTAAGCTTGCCGAGTTCTCGTTATCACCGATACAATTTTCAATCCGTGTCCAGCTTTCGCAACTTAGTAACTACTTAGAGTACTTAGTTGCCACATTTCTCATTCAGGCCGATACGACGTGTTGCTGATATGTAGGCTCCCCCTAAGTACCCACTTAGCCGAGTTTTGAGAAAGCCAAACGCTAACAACAAACTAGACCTTATCATTGATTGCAACTAGACCGTATCATTTCGTGTTTAATTTAAAGCAAAATCTCCTTAAGTTTTTGTCACAATTGTCAAAAATTCCACAGCCCCTTTGAATAGCCAGGGCTGGATTTGAGGAAGGGCAACCGGACAACTCGTCTGCATGGAGCCTCCGCAGAGAGGGCGCCACACCACATCCGGATTATAGAAGTTCTTTGACAACGCGATGCACGTACTTGAAATAATCACGTGGCCCCCGACCGGCACGTAATAATTCGATCATCACATGGAACCCTAATCTCTTATTACGCCTTAGATATCCGTGGTTCCCAACCTTGAGTAATAAGACGAAAAGGGAAAACTGCCGTTACTTTGTAAGTATATGAACGAGTAATACGGGTGCATTAAGCTTTCGGTTTCTATTGCGGCTCATGCTAAATTATGACGTCAGAAGTGGTCAAGCATAATTAACATTAGGAGATATCCAGCCAACCTCTCATAATGTACACGGCTAGATATCAGAGACTGATTGGCACTGGTTTTGATAGATATGTTTATGATATTATGATGGATATTAAATAGTTAGGTACCTAACTTTAGTTGAAAAGTTAGATTTGGCACGCAGCTTAGGCTAATAAATACAGTCAGCAGCAAAAGTAGCTACGCAACCGAAGAGCTCGAATTGATCGGTGGGCCGAGCACGCTGCCACAGGCTTAGTGTCAAATGACGTCAAACGGGAACTAGTGTCAAATATTATTATGAAATTATTAAAATGACAGGGTGGCTGTCTGGTCTGGTCTGGGGATTAAGTTGTTTAGTAATAAAAGGACTCAAATCACACAAAACACACTTTTATTTTAAACGTTAGTTCTTTATACTTACGTTGGAATATGGAATAGACGAATTAAACTCCCGACCCTATGTCAAAAATTGATCCGCGGCAGCGTGCTCGGTCTACTGCACTCGACTCTATTGTCAAGAGATCATTTTGAGCATGTTATTCTGCTTAGCTACTTTTGATGCTGACTGTACCTCCCATTGCATTGCATTGCATTGCTTTCCATAATTCAAGTTAGGCTAGCAAGACGTATCAAGGAAGAAGTGGCTCTGCAACCTCATGCAATCACCAGGGTCGCAAGCGAATCTGAGGCCCTAGCCAAGATGCGTTCGCTAACTAGGGATTCGATTCGTTTTGTTTTTAAACCAATCGCGTCCCTGGTAGATTACATCATTCGAAAAGTCACGTGATCTACCAGTGATGCGATTGGTTTAAAACCAAACGAATCGAATCGCTAGTTAGCGAATGCATCTTGGCTAGGGGCTCTGCTTTTCCGCGTTGATAACCGATCTAAGAGCGTGACTCCACCTCAACAATTAATTTGAATAGGGGAAACTGCCCTATTGTTGGTACCATACTAATAATCATTTGTTTTATTTCAAGGTAATAGAGGCGAAAATTCTACAATCATTCAAAACATTTTGCAGGAGAAGTCGTCGACCGCCCGGCGTGTTAACGTCCGAACGAAACAGAAAGCATGGTGTTTGTTACACCACAGTCAGAACTGGGGAACTAATTGCGGACTCGACCGACCCAGGAAGGACCGCTTATGCGAGCGCCAGCCAGCGGAAGATTGCATTTCACGGGGCTGTTTTGCATAACGCTTTCTAGCAATTCGTCTCGTTGCGACAAAATTATCTAGTCGCATGATTGACTGTTGCAAGTTGGCTACGTAAGTAGTCATTTAAAATAGATCTACTAGTAACAGTAAAAAGTAGCGATAGTTTTCTTATTATTTACCTATAGCCTAGATTAAAGCCACAAATGTAGAAACGCTTTCCAAATCTGCCGTGCCTACCTAGTTGCGATCAGTGGGATCGAAGGAGGCTCACGAGAAACGTGTAAAGGTACAGGGGCCAAATTCTTACACGGTAAAAACGAAATCACCTTTGAAGTGTTTCCGTATTGTCAACGTTTTGATAACTTTTATGTCATTGTCAATAATGGCAGCCGAGTCATAAACGATTCTAAAACACTTTAAACGCGATATCGTTTTAAGTTATAACGCAGTAGAATAGAGGCCTAGCAGGTATTTCATTCGAACTATCTCAGATACAATAAAATAGCTCGAGTTGGTTTTTTAGGTGCTTTGTCGTGTAAAATAACATAAAAAGGTACAATTATGCTCGGGCAAGCAATACCAACTAAAACATATATTAATTCAGCCGTTAGTTTAATTCATACGAAAGCTATAACAGTCAAATACCTCGATATGCAACCAAGTCCTATACTTACCATAAAAGGTGCAAACATAATGCCATGTAAGGCAGCCTTGGGTGCAGGAGTATAATAATTTGGGCGGAGAGAGCGGCTTTCTGTGACGGTCGGCAGTGACCGTCGAACCATTGTTTTCGTTTCGATTGTTGGAGCTAAGCTGAGCTAGTTTTAATCGTTGGGAAGTTCACTTTTACCAGTTGGTAACGTAACACTGGCATTACATAGCTGTGATTTCACGAGGTCAGTAGCTTTTTGAAGGGCTCCGTAGTCGACTTTACAGAATTTTTGTCAGTATCAAACAGGCAGCCTTATGGTTTTAATATTTATTAGTCTAGGTACTGGCAGTTGCCGGCCGACCTTCACTTAAATTGTCATGATTGATACACCGAACGAGGAATACACAGAGCTAGGGGGTTTCTTCAGCATGTCAATTGTGGCAAGTCTCTAAATCGAGATTTTTCTCGAGTCAGGTACCTATATGGTAATGCCGAAACAAAATTTTCACCGATGCCGCAATAAAATAAAAACAAAGGACAATCACGCGAACTAAATCGTAACGTACTTAACAGATAATTAAATATTCAACTATAGTATATTCCTTATTAATGTTTATAACATTACATACGATCAGTTCTGAAACTTATCTATAGAGCAATCAAGACTTTTATTCCACATTTATTCCAGATATCTAATCATATTGTGGACGTTATGATAGCTCTTAATTTTACTATATACTAACAATTAGTAAGTATTGTGTTACTATCGACGAGTCGCCGGTAGCGGATGGATGAGGTTGGCCGAGGATAGAACTCTGTGGCGTGCTTTTGGAGAGGCCTATGTCCAGCAGTGGACGAACATAGGCTGATGATGATGATGATGATGTTACTATCAAATATATGGATCATTTGAGATGTGGCATACCATAGTTTGTTTTATTTGTTTATTTACTTGACAGTAACAGCAGTGATAAGTGTGATAACGTAAGTCTGATTGCGATATCGAAGCATGACGGGCTAAACCAAACTGGAATTGTTGGTACGACCTTCGATGTAGGATCGTAATGGATACTTGAAATACATATATAAACTTATTGAGAGATTCCGAATTAAAACGAGCTAATAGATACTGAGACTGCTTTATTTCTGACATTACACACAACCTGTTACTACACCACTTGTAGCTATTTGAGACTCTAATTAAAACAACATAATCAAAAATAATCATCATAATCTAATATCAATACCTATATGTCCATCAAATATCTTAACTGAATAGAAATAACCATATTGCAAACTATTATCATTTACAACGGTATTGTCTGATTTTTATTCACACGGAAAAAAGGTAAAACAAAGTGACGGCACGTTTCAAGGATCTCGAACCTGTTCATATCACTCATTCATATAATTAATTTGCGAAATAAATGAAATCATAATCCAACAAATTTGTGAATTGAAACAGCATTATGCATTTTTTTACATTACGGGAGTATTCAACTTCGAATTTTAGCGTAGCGAGTGCCGTCTCACGTCAAGCGGCCCGCAACTTATTCACTCGGGTGTAACGAGATAGTGATAATTGTGATAAATGACTTATCGGTACAAAACAGTATTGTTTTTTTTAAATAATATAACAAATTCTTGGACGTTGCAAATGTTTTTCGTTAGCGGCAACATTTTTGTTTATCTTTTTTCCGTGGGTATAAAAATCCGACTTTAGCTAAAACCCGATAAGAATAACCATGCATATAGATAGTACTCCCAGCTTCTTGTTAGCGTTCGGCTGGCTGACGCTATCACACTTGCACTCGCAACTGACAGTATATTTCGCACTTTTAGAATTATAGTGACCTAATACAAACATTTTCAGCTTTCGATTTCGAGTCATAAATTTAGTATTATAGAGACCCAAGTCGAAATTCAAAATATGTGAATTAGGTTACTATAATTCTAAAGATGCGATTTGTCTCGCGTGTTTCATAGAAAAACGATCATTGCTGATGAACTACGAGTAACTTAAGGAGCTGTAAGTCTGATAGTGTCTTGTAATTACGTGACTTTTACGAGATGTACAAGTGCTTCAGATGTCTAATTTATAATGATCGACCAGCGAAACTTTAGTACAGTCAACCATCTCTAGGCCAATATGAAACCAAGTCAAAGTGGCGCTACAAGTCATCGAAAAAAGTTTTATTCTTTTTATTCATGGTTTCTTCCTTAATTCGCCAATGTCAACTGAGTGAGATTATAATCATTAAATAAAATAAATGTAAAGTAAAAGTTGGTGACTTATCGATCCGCTATCTTCCCTCATTGTGACGGTTTTCGAAGCCTCTTTGGATTTGATTAATTACGTCACTTTGATGACTGATATAGTTCCACAGTGGTCCAGAAATTAATTTGGTTGACTGTACATCTGTCCAATTTAAGTAGACCACATACTTTAACATTTAAAGGCATTATTATAGTGATTTGATTATACAACTAACATAACAAAACATAAACAGAAAACTTTTGATAAAATTTGTACTGAAGGTTATGGCACCGAAACAATAGCGAACTTAAATTAAGTACATTATCGAAATTCGTTTACGTTATGAACTTCACTGGGAAAACTTAGAGCTAGAATTAATATCCATACAACTTTGTTGTTCAGTAGCCAAAAATGGGAAGCATACTATTTGTACAATGCAATTATTTCGTTGAATACTGGAGGCTTACAATTAAAAAAAGAAGTTTCTTTAGTCTTTAGGTATTTAACATTTTTAGGTATGGTAAATTTTGAGTGTTACACGGCGGCACATTGTAAAATATTTACTAAGAAAAAACAAAATGAAAGTAATGAGATTGCTAAATTCAGAGAAATGGGTCGTTTTCAAAAAAATTGTACATAGTTAAAGGCTTAATGAAAACAAAATCACGATCGCGTCCTTTGTATAACGAAAGTTACTCATACAACCTGTATGGGTAACTTTCGTCACACAAAGGAATCAATTAAGTTTTGTTTTAATTAAAGCCCTTAACTATGTACAATTTTTTTGAAAACGACCCATATATTTCTTGAAATGATCCATTTTCATATTTTAATATAAACTAGTTTTTTTAAATGCACCCCAAATATTTTCTTGATTAATGATAACAAAATAAGTGATTTGGGAAGTACAGTAGTCCTTTATAGTTTACTGAGTCGAGGACCAATAGAACACAAGACTACTCCATCAGGCAAACAATATATTTCTTGCTTTTATTATTTTTTGTTTTATTACTGCCTATTTATGATTACAAATACTATATAAGCATAAAATGTTTAAGTAACAATGGCGTAACATAAATATGATGATGCAATACTAAATTCTAAAAGTACAAACATACTTTAAAAAATCAAATTCAGATATTATTCAAACACCTTTTCAGGTTTCGGGGTATGTTATTAAATTGATTCAAGCAATCTAATTTCTACAATAAGATCGTATATATTTTAAGAAAACCAAAAGCATATCTTACATACGCTAAGGAATCTATGAAGCAATGAGTTACAGCCTACGAAATCTAACGTTAAGAACATCACAGATTATAAAGAATACACTAAACACGATAGCGGGTATGCAGAGTCCGATATAGGATCTATAAATATACAAACACGTTATGTAGTGACAAACTGACAGGGCCTAAAATATGGTAAAACCATATTTTCTTTGCATCGAATTGTCAACGTTACTGTACTGCACCAATACCAAAGAAAGCGGCTACGTACAAGCATTTTAAACCAAATGTGATTACAAATAGAGTATAGAATGCTTTGACTACTACATAGCAGTTAACGGCCTTCTTAGGTATTACGGCAGTATAGCTCTTATTTACTTGACAATAATGGTGACCGAAAAACAATTCGATAACATATCAAAGGCAATATGGTTTTACCAAGTAGAAAGAGAGGGGCAGATGTAGTGCATAAATAAGCGACATCGAATTTTGTCGAACGAATTACTGAATGTTCTGTGCGGCCTATTTCACTGCCCTGAGACAGATGACAGATGACGGGTGACACTTCGGTATACATTGCAGAGTTATTAAGTTTTTACATCACTAGGATTAATATGGGAAGCGCTGATAGAATTTTGACGTGTTAACTTTAACACGTCAAAATTCTATCAGCGCTTCTTGTGCCTGACTTACTGAATAAACAACTTTTAACTTTTACATTTTTTTTATGTTTTAACCTGTCATTATTAGGATGGTGGACTGGGGGCCTGGGAGACAGGTCAAGTTCGCTTGCACGACGAAACAGTTCGTGGAGGTTCGGAGTTCCCAATATTCAATCGCTGATTTAAATAAGACATTTGCCACATAACCAAATGCGTTAATATCGGGAATAAATGGTGGTAAATTTAGTAGCAGGTTTGAATATTGGAAAAGTGTAGGCTCTATTTTGGGTCCGTTCTTATTTTTAATCTATATCAACGACCTCCCATATGTATTGCACGATAAACATGAAATAGTTTTGTTTGCTGACGATACTTCACTTATGTTCAAAACGGATAGGAAACAGGATAATTTTAATGACATCAATGACGCGTTGTCTACAATTGTTGACTGGTTTACAGCCAACAACTTACTTTTAAATGCCAAAAAAACGAAGTGCGTAAAATTTTCCTTATCGAACGTGAAGAGAGTGAATGCGGCTAGTATTAGACTGAAGGATGAGACACTGGAATTCGAAGATAGAACAGTATTTCTTGGTATCACTCTAGACTCAAAACTGCAGTGGAGTGCGCATATATCCACACTTGCAGGTAAGCTAAGTTCGGCGGCTTATGCGGTAAAGCGAATCCGACAACTTACTAACGTCGAGACGGCGAGACTAGTATACTATAGTTATTTCCATAGTGTTATGAGTTACGGAATTTTGCTGTGGGGAAGAGCGGCAGATATCAAGACCATTTTTGTGTTACAGAAGCGGGCTGTACGAGCCATTTATCAATTGGGGTCTCGTATTTCACTCAGGGATAAATTTAAAGAAATTAATATTCTTACAGTCGCGTCTCAGTATATCTTTGAGAATATCATGTATGTACGTAAACACATACATGAGTTTAGGCATAACCGCGACGTTCACAATTTAAATACTAGAAATAGGGATAAGCTTGCTCTTCCAGGGCACCGTCTCCGTAAGGTAGGCACTTCGTTTGCGGGGAACTGTATACGTTTTTACAACAAGATACCATCTGATATCGTCAATATGCCGTTCAATGAATTTAAATCTCACATCAAGCGCTGCTTGTTGGGTAGGGCATATTATACTGTAAACGACTTCATTGGTGACCGAGATGTATTTAAGTAGTATCTATCATGTAAGCTATTATTAAAGTAAGATCATTTCGTAAGCTAAGCATATTTATAATATTTGTATTTTAAACACGCCCTTAAGCAAGCTGTGTATTCAAACACTACTTTTTATGTTTACTATCATGTATTTGTCCTTTATCTTTATTAGTTCTTGTACGTACGAGACGCTTTTATGAGAACACACTGTGATGTTTCTCGCCGGACAGCTGTTTCACGCAAAATTACTTCTATGTTGTCCGGCAGCTTGAGCAAGTCATGCTCGCTTAAAGGTCTTTGCTTACGGCGGCGTCGTTGATCGGGTCGCCACTTTCCCGAACACATGGTTGAGAGAGGCGATGGCTGAGATACGCGTCATACTCGTGAACGGGTGCTGTTTGTGGGGTCCGGTCTGTTCACGTTTGCAAGGACTGGTTCTTCAGTTTATTATTCTAGATATGGCTTTTGACGTAGAGACCTCGTCGTGTTGTTCTCCTAGACTTATTATTTTTAGTTTAATGTTATTAGCCTTACATTTGTATTGATTTTATTTGTTCAAGCTTTAATCATTATTATTTATTACTTTATTAAGTACTTGTAATGTAACTTACTTTTAAGTATTTCTGTACTTTTGTTTGAAAAAATGACCTTCTGCTGGAGTTTCTTGGCGCTTCTTCTCCGCAATGATGGTCTTATCTGAAGCGCTAGTAAATTCACTTCATATTACCGACGTGTAAAAGAGCCCCATGGGGGCCTATTTACTGAATAAACATTTTGATTTTGATTTTTTGATTTTGTATAACAGTAACTACCCTACCTGTACCCGACCAGTATTCTACTTGCCTATTGGCCGACAGTCTACTTGGTGTAAATAAGACGAAGTCTGCTGCTGAAGATGTCACACAAACCCGTGCAAAAGAGCCGTAACACCAGTTCTAGTATTAATGACGATGGATCATGTACAAAACGGCCCAGCTACGTCCCAATATAAACATTCCTTGGAGGAGTCTCACAGGTGCAACACTCACCTTATTGTAACATTCGGAACATTGTGACATGAACATTACAAAACATGCCTTTGGGGTATCAACTAAGCTCCACATAAATTGTCTCTTTGTGATTTTTACAAAAAGATAACCACCCGACTCCCCAGGTTTTACCTTGAGGACAACTGGGTAATAACCAAATATGCACCCTAAGTCCACAAGGTGGCAATTACAATGTTACTAAATTAGGTATTAGAGTCTTATGTGGCTGAACGGCCATCACATATAGTTAGACTGTTCTATCTTAACAATCGTTATACTATCTCAACATACTTTATGTACTAAATACAGTTAGTTGCAAAACTGAGTCAATATTAGCACCTTAGTAGAATGTAAATAAGTTGACGATAGTTAAAGGTATTTTAAAATGTTTAATACGACAAGTACTCCTTGAAATTTGCTACAAATACTCCTACCAAATGATTTACCTGTCATTTACAGTTTTTCAGTAATTTTATCGTAAAAACTGTTGAATTTAACTTTTTTTATTTGTCTTATATTTTCACTCTCTCTGTGGCAACCCAAAATAAGGACCCTGATAAAATTAAAGAAATTTAGCCTTTTTAAAATAAGTAGAAAATTATTAAAATCTGACATACTTTTGGTGGCAGTTATTGGCAATATTAGTTCGGTGCACGGTTCACTTTTGCACCAAGACAAATAAGCCATACAAACTGGTTGTTAGTTCACTATGGTAGAGGATTAAAATTCTGCAATAACTAGAAAACTACGTCCCTGATTCAAGCAGATGATACCTCATTTTAAAAAGAATGGAATTATCTATTTTAAATAGTTTTTTTATTTGGGGTTGCCATAGAGAAAACTAAATTACTAGTATAAAACATAAATTAAATTTTTAGTTTTTGGTTCAAAATCTTTAAAAAATATAAATGACAAATAAATTATTTATACTGCAGTTTTGTAGCTTACTTCAAGGATAACTATTCTGTACTAAGCATTTGAAAATAGCTTTGATTGTCATCGACTTATTAACATTCAACTAAGGTGCTAATATTGACTCAGTTTTGCAACTAACTGTATATGTCGTTAGTTAAAAAACGATATGTGTATATTCTACTATCAAAATTCATCTGTATTACGCCCTGCAAATTTTCTTTATTGTCTAAACATCTAAACAAAACTAAAAACTGGGTTATTTTACGGCATGTAACACTATTATGTATTTTATTCTAAAATAAAACAAATAAACGCAAGAATACTTAGCTTACTATCGCTAAATTATATATACGACACGTTCGTGTACTTGCATAAGATAAGAGTTAGTTTTGTGGATCATACACCAAATTACAAAATAACAGAAACTTGATTCCACTTTATAAAGTGAGATAATAGGTATTCTGCACATCACTAAAGTTAAACGCATATAACATTCATGAATTTACTTCGACCAATGTCAAACAAAGGCCCTGGCAGAATTATATTTAAATAGGCCTTTAAATTGACAATATCAATGAACAACCATTCTACCTTCGCGACCACTTCGCCTAGATCTCTTTAGTCTATGGAAACCATAGTCTAAGGAAGTCCCGAATATCAACTTTATTCAATATAAATAAAAATAAAACCTAGCAAGCGTTCATGTCATAATCACGAACAGATTAGATTTTGTGAAAATGTATAAATAGATCGATTTAGCTTGCCATAAAGCCTAAGGACATGACCTTTACTCAATACAGATTTTTACAAAATCAACGTAATACGTTCGCCAGACCATGTTCACCACAAATCGATAGAGATTGGATAATCGGTAAAACTTGGTGTATTTAAAATAAAAACAAAGTTAACGTGGAGTCTAAGCACAATGTATTTTACCACCCCGGAGTTTCATTGATGTATTTAGATCAATGGAGCTAACTTTGCTTTTTATTTTAAACCTTAAGTATTTATTAAACCTTATTACCGTGTGGTTGCCGGGTTAGAATAGTGCCATAATACTCCATGACTTCCAGTGGATGTCGTAAGAGGCGACTAAGGGATTAAGGGCTTGTAGTACTGTTGGGCGATGGGCTTGCAACCTGCCACTAATAACTAGTAAACTTCTTGGCCTGATTGTGCAAAAAGTTGTTACAGAATAAACAAGCACTTTTAGAGTTGTTGGTATTTCTGTAGCTCTGCCTACCCCACTCCTGGAATGAAGGCGTGACGTTATGTATGTATTACCATGTTTTAACGCACGCATGTAACCGTAAGAAAAAAAGTTACTCGTCGATCTAGTAAATAAAATACAAAGTCTGCTACCATAATACTGCACAGCAGATTAAAATTCAAGTAAATCGGATCCCGATTATCCAAAATCTACAGATAAAAGAACATGTCTGAATTTCTTAATAATAAATACCAAATTCATTTTACAACTCATGCAATCTCCCTAAAGCCTCTAGATTGCCGTGATGCGAGTCGATTCTGTTAATATTCGCTTTTAATTCATCGAGAGACGCTTTGGAGAGGACGGGCGTGTGAGGAACTAAGGTTTCGATGCTCGCGCTCTCGTCCTGCAGCCGGCGCTCGGCGTCGAGGAAGTCGGTGCCGTCGGCGCGCGCGCGCGGGGCCAGGCCCGACAGCGAGGCGGACAGAGGGAGCCCGTTTGCTGGAACGATGACATCTTTACAACACTTTTTAATAAAGCTTATAGTCTTGTCTTATCTAGCCTAGATGGGCCCTCAGATACGATTTGACCCTGTGAAATCTTTTGTGGATATGCATTTTACCTTTCTAACAAGAATACAAAACGGGGTAATAATGTTACTAATTGGACAAATGAGCAGTTATAAAATTCCATACTATATAACTTCCCAGATTTTTGAGATTTAATGAACAGCTTTGGTCGTGATCATACACTTACTAAGTGTAGGTAGTATAATAGTACATTATTGCCTAGGCGCGAAAAGTAAAGGATTGCCTGACGCCGAGGCACATTTAATGATCCAACAATGCGAGGAAATGATAAAAATGCATGATTAGAAGTATTTGTAAAAAAATATCAACGAATTAAGAGAAAATCTCCTTCTGAAAACTACAAGTATTGCGATAATTTCACAACGACCCGCCCAGCGCTGCACCTTTATTACAGGCATTAGAGGCTATTTTTTATTAAAATATCGCAGCGGACAGGAATGTGTTATCATATATTTATTTTACTCGTAGGAAAAAAATGGGGCTCTTTCCGTCATTGTTTTTCATAAGAGACCCTTTCATAAGACCCTTTCCGAATATGTTTGAGAAAAATGGTTTAGCGTTACGAGGCTATGTATGTAGTCAATCTGTTTCTAGTTTTTTTTTACCTCGTGAGTCGAGCGCGGCGCCGGCGCCCGCCTGGTCGTCCTTGTGGTTCTTAGGCATAGAATTGGCGCGGCCTTCTACCATCCCCAGCACCCTGCACACAAACAACACGATGTCACAACCTTACTCCATGAGCAGGTATCTCATATCGTCGTGTTACTTACTCAAACTCGTATCTGGATATTTTTTTTGCTGTTGGTAATTTCGTTTCCATTTAGTAATACTTAGAGGCAATAAGTTTACCACAGGCAAAAAAAATGCAGATTCGAGTTTGAGTAAGTAAGACGACGATATTGTACTTTGTCTAGGTATTTAATTAACTACATGCAGCGAATAAGCACGCGACTCAGTGTGCTTAGCCATTAAAACACATTCCCAGAGTGGGGCAGGCAGAGCTACAGAAATACCAACAACTCTAAAAAGAATTGTTGAATATTTTGTAACCACAATTTGCACAAGTAGGCTAAGATGTTTATTATCAGTATATTAATGACTGGTTGCAAGCCCATTGCCTAATAGTCCCTACTACAAGCCTTTATTCCGTTAGTCGCCTCTTACGAAATCCACGGGAAGACATGGAGTGGCACTATTTCAACCCAGCAACCACACGGGGTTGGAACAAATTCATACTAACATTATAAAGGCATTTCTAAAAAAAGGTTTGTACATCAATTAAGAATTTTTTATTTCGTTAATTTCCTTATTATGTTCGTTGCTTTGTCCTTTTGGCAGTAACAAGCCAAGGATCGACGAGAGCTTTTGCGTAGAGATAGCTATAGAGCGACAATTTATCCCGCGAAATTACACATTTCAATATCAAAAGATATCTCGACGTACGAAGCGGGCGGGGTGGCTGACAAGAGTTAGTTTTCTACAAAACTATGACACGTTTACGTAGATTCTGGCTGGCGCCGTAGTCGTGCGTCTTTCATTTGCTAACGTCCCTTATCTACACTAGAACCAAAACTAAATTGTGTGATCATTGTGATCAAAATAAGCTAATGGAGAAACTATTTTTTTACTTACTGGTTTCCTGCGTTAGGCAGCGTGATAAATACAATACATATGATAAATATATAAATATAAATTATGTACGTTTTCGGATATCATGTCTTTTATCGGTGTTAAAATTTTAATTGACGATACTACTTTGGAAGTGACCCTGCCTACGAACTTAGCGGTCCTAGGTTCAAATCCTGGTAAGGGCAGATATTTGTGTGATGAGCGCATCTATTTGATCTTGAGTCTTAAATGTTTTTTTATGTATATAAGTAAGCACAAGGCACAAGCCTTGAGCTTAGTTTGGCACGAGGTCAATTTGTGTGGCACTGTTCTGATTTATTCATTTATATAAATCATGTGCGCACAGCATGACATAACTAAACTAAGTAACCAAACAAAAGCTCAGTGGAATTATAATAGCAATAATACCTTGTGGAGTTCTCATATATTAAAATGTCATGGAACAGGGAACAAGGTAAATTAGTGTTTGATTGTTTGGTGATATGATTGAATGAACGATCGTGGCGGGTCGGTCACCTGGAGCAGCCGAGGTCCCCAAAGGGCTCGGCGGGCGCGCGCGGCGGCGAGGCGCGCGGGGAGGGCGGCGCGGCCACGGCGAGCCCCTCCGCGACCAGCACCGCGCCGATGTCCAGCTCGCCTTCTGCTCCACATACCACACCTTTACCCTCCATACAACACACACACACGCACACACGACCACAATGGGAACGCAGTACCATGCCTAGTTAGCTAACACTTTAGTTTCTTATGTATGTAAACTAAATTTCTCCTCGATCAGTTTTTATATAAGAAAAACCCATAACTGGTCTGTTATAAGGGTAAAGACCAAAAAGTTGGCCACGCTAACTCATTCAATTAAATTTTCTATGAAACTTTTCCGGTGGGACACGAAAATTAGTCATACATTTGTAGGGATAATTTTCGTGTCACAACGGAACTTTTTTCACTTTTGTTGTTTGTATGGTTAACTACGCTTAACTATGGTCCAACTATTTGGTCCTTACCCAAAAACGTTATGTATCATAACTGTATTTTATTAATATTGTGCTGTGGGTTTATTAAATAGATAAAATAAAATAAATACATTATTTTATTGGGATTTCCCAATTCCAGATTTCTATTGTGCACGTTTTGAACCGCCTAGATTTATGGGCGGCGCCTAAATATCGGGTAAGTACTGCTATTTCCGGTTAACGCCTAATATCCAGTCTACAGGGTTAATTGGGAATATACCCAGATACTTATCTGGTGTAATAAACGTGAAGTAAAGGTTTAGTAGCTAAGCCGTGCATAGTGCTTATCCGTTAAGAGGTAGAAAGACATTATTGCAGAAGGCATTCTGAAATAATTTTCTGCTGGGGTATAAAGGCGGAGGACCTATGTCAATGTATATTGTAGGTATAGGGACAATATTTTTTCAATGGCGAAGTTAAGTTTGTCCCTCAATCCAAAACTCTCAACTTTGTGGACTTCTCGTCGGACTTCGCGGTTGTCAGTGACTTCGCCAACGCTTTTGACTTTGACGAAATCACACAGCTCGCCGCGAAGCTTCCGAGCTGCGAAGGACCCAAAGGAGTGCCTTTTCATTGCCTACGACCATCGTCACCTGTTTGACGCTCTTCGCGCCTATACGGGTAGGAAATAGATTATCCCTTTTAATGGATACCACACCACAAAGGTGTTGGCCATTCTTTTAGTTCAAGAGACCTTTCTTAAGCCAGCTAGTCGCGACCCCAAGGTCGCGAATTACAATATAGTGCTCGCGATCAATCTTTAGTTGAACATTGGACAGCGCCAACAAGAGTAAACCGCTCGATTATCTAATTATTCGAAGGTTATTGTGCTGTTATTGTTAGTAACGAAAGTGCATTGATAAAGTCTAGCTTTATTATCGATGTAATTGTGTAATTCTATTAGTTACCTACCCCTTCGTATGTAACACTACTTTCTAGGTTTACAATTATGATGATGATAGTAACAAAGTGTAACTTTTAATCCCCGAATATGCACTCTTTGAAGCATTACATATATGCCACTCACCGTCTGTGACGTCGTATAACTTAATTCCAGGTATTTCCTTTTCTTTCTGGCCGTCATCCGTAGCGGTCTTCTTGTACGAACACGTCTTCGACACAAGCGCCTTCCATCGAGCCACCTGTGAGTCAATAGTACATTGTAGGACCGGAAAGTAAGCAATAGATGGACAAATGATATAGAACATAGATCCTTCAATAGATTAAACGGATTCATGTTTTGTCATTTCCGCCAAGATAGACATAATCAACTAAAGCTTCCTTGAAAGAAATCAGTCAGGCAATCTTATCTTCAGGAGTTTAGAACATGCAAGGGTTTTCTCCTTTTGGACCAGAGACGGATTATTTAAAATTATGCTTTTTGCGACACTACATTTCTGGTACTTTAATAGCAATATTTCGCCATAACTTTTTTAATATCGGCTATATTAAGTGCATATAAAATTATGTTTATTTTAACGTATGTAGTCACCATCTTGAGTGGTTCGAGAGTAGGGATCCAGTCTATATGACATTAAAAAAAGCAGTGACTTTATATTTTGTTATGTTTGGTATATATTAAATTCCTTAATAAATTTGCATTGGTGCTGAGGATGGACAGAAGAGGTTGTAGTAATAGAAAGGAGTGTAAGGTAGTGACCTGCGCGAGCTGCTCGAACCGCTCGACGGCGGCGGCGGGCCAGTGCTCCCAGCGCTGGCCGGCGGCCGTGACGCGCACCACGTCCTCCTCGCGCCCCGCCGGCCGCACGCCCGCCAGGAAACACTCCATCGCCTGCACACACACACACACACATCATCCGACATTGATTTTTTTGTGGCAAAAACGTCAATTCACTAGGGACTTCCTTCCGATATTAAAATTATCGATAACTGTATCTGATTAAAAAATATTATAGGTAGATAATAACTTATGTTTATCGTTATGCTTATGCCACTTTCTAAATTTTGCGTTACAGTGTACGGAAATTGCATGTTCATATTATACGCTATCTCAAAGTCATACACAATTAAATGTCATATGAAAGTAGAATTTATCGATATATTACTATCGTTCGGAAGTCCCTAGGACAACTTTATTCGTGCCACAAAAACTTCTATCTCTGCACATCAACCATATTGGTACACACACGTTCCAACTCACTGCTTTTCTACCCATATTGCAATCGAGTTTATGACTCGGTCGCATTCACTACAATTAAACAGGACTATAATGTTAACAATACGATAAAAATAGGCGTAACAATATGCAAAAGGGTTTACAAGAAAGGGCTAAAAAAATGTAAGTTGAACAGCACCATGAACTTGGTGGTGGCAATACCTAATAGTAACAATGTATGGATGACATGACATTAATTGGGTGTTTAGCCCAATAGTAGTAGTAGTAGTAGTAGTTATTCAGGGACCGGGAAGCAAGTAATTGCTGGAATAGTTTTAGTAAAAAAACCGAGCCAAAGGCAGGGCATACAAACCGGGAAACAAGCGATTGCTTGACGAGTATAAGTAAGAAGGCAAAGCCACGTAAAAGTCCGCAAACGCAATCACCGCCCAGTAGTCCGGTTAAACCTTTCTACATTGTTATAATTATACAATTATGGGATTCGAACACTGGAAAACAATCGGCAGAAGAACGTATTTCAGAAAAAAATCGAGAAAACGACGTATTTGCCTTATTAGCTTTATCGAAGTTACTAGTTTGATCTCCGCTAATATTTGTGTGATGGGTGCGTGTATTTGCTACTATACGTTTTCCGCCTATATTTCCACAGTTCAAGTGATCTGACCTGGAATCGAAGCCGCAGTAAATCAGCACGCAGCTCACACAGTTCGTGCGTCGCAACGTATTCACTGTCACCGTAGTCCAAGTAGAAAACGTCCGCCACCTGCGTTTACAAACATCTTGAATAACGCTTTTGAATAAATTATCTCAAATAAATCGTAACAAACAATAATTTTATTATAAGAAAATAATTAGCAAGACATTTTTTTTTAAGTATTAGGTATGCTCATAAAGATTTCTCAGGGCTTAGATAGTAGCAGCGTAAATTCAAAATTCCCTTCAGGAGTACCGCAAGGACCATTCTAGGGCCACTTTTCTTTGTATTTTGCATAAACGATGCCACAAATATATCGAGTTGTACTTTTAAAATATACGCCAATACAATTAAATTAAAGTGATTTGTGACCTGTTTGGTGGCGTCGAACTCGTTTGGCCGGATGTCGTGCACGCGCGCGCGGTACCAGCGCCCGTCGTGCCGGAACACCGCCGCCACTACCTGCCCCACTGACACCTGCGACAGCTGGAACAATCAAAGACATTAAAAAGGTTATAGCAACATAATTGAACTTGTGTGGTCTTTGGCCAACTTCGATCACTGAGAAATCACTGAGGCCCGATTCGACCAAACTTTTATACCGGGGTAAACGCTTACTCTGAGATTGTCAAAAAAAAATTGGCATTACTAATCTCAGAGTAAGCTTTACCCCCGTGTTAGAAGTTTGGTAGAATCGGGACTGAATAGGCTACTACCGACGTAAGAACCGTTTTCTACCATTTGATTTTAGATCAAACAATACAATAGGACATAGGGTATTCCTGGAAAATGTAACAGTTCAAAAGGACGACTTTTACGCGGACTGTGTCGCGGGTTAGTACCTATTATATAACCTGCACGGTTAGCACATGACGGCGCGCGAGATAGACTACCCGTCATTGTCTAATTGGAACGGTCAGAAAAAGACAGGTAGTCTATCTCGCGGACGACATAACTCGCATACTGTCATGTGCTAGCCGTGTTGTGCCCCTATGTGAATACTAACCGCATGCGCCTCCCTGTTCTCCTTGTTCCCGTAGTACTCCGTCATCTGGTCGACGAGGTCGTCCAGCTGCGCGACCTGCGGGCCCACGAACTGTACCCAGAAGCGCGACGGCGACGACACGGCCGACACGTACACTTGTATGCTCATGCTGGCTGCCTCTGTCGCACACGCCATTAAACGATTAATATCAAGGGAGGAGAAGTGAAATAATGACATTTCCCGCGTTAACCGCGTGAGACCCGATGTGCTTTAGTTCAATCAAGGCAATTTAGTGTAAACTAATAATAACACTATTCAGCGAATATAAAGTTCATTTTTATTTGTTTCAAAATTGAAAAAGTCATTTAAGAGCAAAGGTAATTGAACTTTACCTTGCAATTAGATTCAAATTCCAACTTACAAAAAAATCTCCCTGTTCGTAGTATAAGAAATTAGAGGATAAGAAAGTGTTTTCCAGCGATTCTTCGGTATTTTAATCGCCATCATTGCCGTGTTCGCATATTTTTTCTGATAAGTTTAAACTTTTTTCATTTATTTATTTTATATAAACTGGATGAATGACTCGATGCACTCGTATGTATGAATGTGGAAGAAGTGGTATTTGCCTACCCTTCCGGGAAACATGCGTGTTTTAATGTATGTATATAAACTGGAAACATGACAATTTATTAAATATCTAGGGTTCGGTAAAGTGCTATATTTAAACAAATTGCATTGGATATGGTAAGTTTAGCTATTTAACGCCCATTATAAACCTTTTTTATTAATAATTGATGCTTACTATTTAACACATTCAGCGCCAGCAACCCGCTAGTTGGGTTCTCTGTTCATAGGCAGTTTTCGCTACAAAGCTGGGGTTGAAACGTATAAAGCACACTTTCAATACTTCTCGAGGCATACCCTAACCAGGGAGATCTTTGTGAGTATGAATTTAAATGCGATTTTCAACTTTGAAACACATAAATATGCCCATTAAAATTGAGCTTAAACTAAATTGCCCGAGTTATGTACCTCCTCTAGCACTCCGCCAGTCCAATTGACGTTGCTGCGTCAATGAATCAAAACTTAAGGTCATGGGAAAACTTTATCGTGATTGTAGGTAATATTATGTATGATTAATAATTATTTTAGAATATTTATTTATAGTGTAATATGTTTACAAGATATTTTAAATTGATTATCATGCAAAACACACACAAAACTAACTGCAACTGGCACAAACAACAAAAAGTGCATCAATCCTACCCTCGTCCTTGCCCTACACACAAATACACAATGCTACACTATACCCATAAATCAACCTCTCTTTCATCACCTGCTATCGTTAAAAATACATGTCCGTAAAGTATTACCACTACACCGCAAAAAGAAACCCAGGATGAAGTTAGGACGCCACAACACGAGGAGAAAAACAAAAGGGATCAACCAAACTTACTCAAGACTTCATGGCCAAATAAATCACGATAACTTGTCAGTCAGGAGTTTTCTTTGGAAAGTTATTATTTATAATTATCATTTGTTTGGATTTTTATTAAGAAGTATTCAGGCTACCTACCCCCTATTTCACCATCCTTACAATGACAGGTGACATTTCAGTGTACATGACGCAGCTTATATGAAACACAGCGATGTAAAAACTTATTAACTCCGCAATGTATACCGAATTGTCAACTGACACCTATCATTGTCAAGATGGTGAAATAGGGGGCTGGTGGTAAGTGGGATCTGTGACACTTGTAGTCACAACTATAATTGTAAAAATAAGTCTGCAAATACGATGCCAACCCTGACGACTAGGATGGAATGCCTCTATGCTAGTAATTTAACTAAATAGTTGTCGTTTCAATATTTAAATAGTTTTTTTCTAAAAGTCTTGCATCTTGATGAATTACCCTTATACATAGACACGAACTATAACAAAGTAGTTCTTGCTTGAGTTGCTTGTAATTCGATTACGAATTTTATTGCACCGTTATTAAGCAATTTCTCCCCAAGAGTTGTTTTTTTTACTGAAATGTTGAAGAAAAAGCAAGGAAAAGAGAACTTCAATATTATCTAGCAGAGACAAATGACGATAGTTATAAAACTCTTCATATTTTTCATCCTTGACTTCAAAAGCAGGAAAAATTAGCACGTCGCACGTGCGAGGTCGATATTGTAACAGTATACACATATTTGACTTGTAAATATAGAGACAGCGTAATTTGTGTATCATGATGAATAATGGCGTTTACATCAGCATAAGATAATTCATTATAAAACTAGACATTAAATATATTATTTCAATTTATAATAGTTAAACATTAAGCACACTCGTGTAGCCAGGTTAAAATGCATTTATATTACAAGTCCTTGAGACAAATCAAGGTATCATATTTCATACATTCGCAAATCAAGTTGAAACCATGTACCCTTTTAAGACTGCACCGCGCGTCCAGTGCCGCCTATTGCCGCTGGGCAATAGCCCGCATGCTTGTAGCGAGTTGATATAACATTATTGAAACGGGAGCTATTGCAGCAATGCAATGTATAAGGAAGAGCATGAAGTCTGTTGATCAATGAAACTGAGCATTTATTGTGTTTCCTAATAAACTAAAGTATTGTTCTTGCAAAGTCAGAAAAAGGAGAAAGATAAGTTGTTTTGAAATCGAAGAGTGTTTTTTTGTAGTACAAACGAATACACAATTTATAGGGTATATGACGAAAATTAAATAACAATTGGCCTTTGTGTCAGGAACGCAAAGAGTGGTTAACTTTTTCCGTTAAGTTGACTACACAAAGATTCAAGGATAAAATTAAAACTTTGTCAAGTTTATAAAAAAATAACACAATAATGAGGACGCCACTCGCTCGGTCAGTCCTTAAAAAACCGAATTCTTACCATTTAGGACCAATTTACGTATTCCTGGGTCCATAGTGATTTTTTTGAAGACAACGTGACGTTAGAAATAAATGATTAAATATCAAGGTACAATATCATATAAATTGAAGCTCAAGGCTTGTACAGTCAACTACAGATACATGAATACCTAATAAATAAATAAATATCAAGGTACAATATCATATAAATTGAAGCTCAAGGCTTGTACAGTCAATTACAGATACATGAATACCTTTGTACCTTATTCCATTGAAGTAAGTGGATACATATCTTTTAGAAAACCTCCAAGATTCAGGAACAAGTATTTGCCAACTCAATCTGAGACCGCTAGGTTGCTATCTTAGTAAGAAACTTATTATTTTTCGACATTATCTTTGGAACACTGCTTATAATTAAATTTGTTTTCAAATTCTTGTAAAAGTATGACATTTTACCCTGACTACACCGCAAAAATAAAATCAAACCATGCTGTTAGCAAGTCTTACCAGGCCGCTTATACTTGACGCGTTTGGGGTCACCTGGCGAGTCCTCGCTGGAGTCCGCGGCGGGCGCGGGCGCGGGCGGCCCGGCCGGCGCCGCGTGGCGCGGGCTGCGCTTGGACTGCTCTATCTCACGACGACACTTCTCTTGGGCCACCTTACATTGACGAAGTTTTGTTAATTTTTGGAGCTGTCAAATTGGTCGCAGGAATTTGCTGCATGCGCGGCACTGGATGGATCACTGGCCCATGTCCGTCAGTGGATGTTTTTCAGGTGATAGGATGACTAGCGATAGTGATTCGAGGCGAGGTTATGAGTACGTTATTTAATGTTTAAATCATCCTCTACGAATTTGGAAGCTTAATTGACAGTGGGTGGAGTGCATTGCAAGTAAAACAGTAGCCGTCAGGGCGAAAACGTTGTTGAGTAGCGACCACAAACCGGAAGGCGCAATGACAAGCTTTCCACAAGGTGCCTGACGATTTAAAAGAGCTTGTGGGAAACTGGTGAATACGAGTAAGTAGTAAATGACCAATGGCGGTGGACATCTTTGAGGAAAGCCTATGTCCAGGAGTGACTATGTTCCGGCTGAGTAGCCGCCGTGTACCAATAAGTACAATACTCGAGTGTATCAGTAACACCTGCTCATTCCTCTAGCCGAGTTTATAAGAGCAATTACTCGTACTACATAAAATATCATACAGTAGCTATGCATCTGTTTCCGTTTTAGGAGACTTACGCAACTCTGGACGAGTCCTTTCGCCACTTGGATCTGGTCGCGCGTGCCGCGGAAGGAGATGTGGCGCTGCAGCGCCGCGTCGGGCCCGGGCGGGCCCTCTACTTTCACCCGCGCGCCGCTTCGGTGGCTGATGTCGGTAATGCTCTCGCCTCCGGTGCCTGAAAAAAAATAGGTCCGTGTAATATTTTCAAAGGTTATAGTTACAGTAGTGTGTAATGAATGAATTATGCGTCATATAAAATATTTATGTTAAATTATCTCAGCTTTCTGCCTGGTCTAATTTTGAAAGTTGCATTATTAGCAGTATTAAATTGATGGAACAGTAAATTGTTGTGCCCTATATTGTTCACTTTTAAAATATAACAAATATTCATATTGCAAAAGTAAATAAAACTCTAAAAAAACCTTATCAAAATAAGAATAATCCAAAAATATAAGGAGTCCAAACTGCTTTTAAAATGTTTGGATATGAAGATCACTAAGTAAGGCTACTGAATCAATTGAGATTTTATGAACCAAATTACGTAATCAATATATGCATGTTTTTCCTGTTTTGGTTTGTATTGTTTGTATGCACCTACCATATTCCTAATGTGTTTACCTGTTAATTTTTGTACTGTTAACATGTTATTAAATCTTCTCACGTACAACAAGCAAAATAGGCACTTGATGTGGAATATCAGAAACCAAACTGTGAAATAAATAATAAACTCACTTACCAATGATCCTCCCACAAGCCCAGTTGGGCACAACCAAGGTGTCCTCCACAATGAGTGGCTGCTGCTTCATGAAATCGTGCACCAGATTCTCAGCTGTTTGCGACGAATAGCTCTCCCCGCGGATCACACACACATCATAGTCCTTGTCACTGAACTTCTTAAAGTTTATCTTAGCACCAGACTTGTGCTCTATTTCCTTTATGTTGGAGCCACTGCGACCTACAATTAGGTGTTTATTACTAAAGATAATGTGAGTGTTTAAATCATTCTGCTGGCTAATGTTAATAATATTCCAATGAGGCTGGATATTTTAATGGTCAAGGTGATAAATAACAGAGTTATTTATAAATGAAAATAATCATTTATTATATTATTTACCAGGAGAGTTGTGAGTGTTGTGTGTGTGTGAGTTGTGTGTGGGGTGACCTGGGGAACTAACTGTTGCAAACATATTGATTTTAAAGAAACCTTTATAAAAACAGGGAACACTTGAGACTCTAAATTATTCTCCATATGAGTGAAAGAGAATGTCTAGCTAACTTCTTTGAGTTGGACGGATTCATTTATTTATCAGCAAATGAGTCAATATGATCCAATTTTATCAGCAATTACCTAGTCAGATTATGCATTCAATTGTAAATAATGTAAAAACCCTAAAAAATTAAAACCAATTGAATTAGAATGAAACTAGTTGACAAACCAACTTAGATATTATTTTATTGACTCCAAAATATAGTGTCTGTCTGTTTAAATGGTGGCCCTTATGTGAAAACAACAATTTGTCTCTATGACAGCAATATTAAAAGCAGACCTGACTAAAATCTTAGTGATGATCATAAATACTAAGCTCAGCACTACAATAAAGTTATGGTAATAACAGCCCACTTATCTAGAAAAAACATAAAATACACTTGTCCCTCACAGAAAAATTAATTGTTACTTCATCATCACACAAAATCTCGACAAAAGTGATAATGTTTAGTAGACATTATAAAAATCAATTTAGATTAATTACTAGGTATCCAGTGGGTCCAAAACAAACTATCAGTGATGTTTTGTTTTCTGACCCCAAGCCAGAACAAAAATGTTCAAATTTCCAAGCAGTGTTGAGAAAAGACTATTATAAGAGAGAATCTAGATCAGATGCTGCTTCCTAATACTATCCATACTTTATCTAAAAGAAAAAGGCAGTATCAGATTATGTTGGCTGTATGTTCATAGAGACTATCAACCACCCAAAGGTTCTGTATAATATATAGAGCATAAAGATAGTAGAAATAAAAAAAAACAGCAAACTAGCTTCTGGCTCAGAAACATGCTACAAATAACTATGTTTTATTTTTCATATAGCAAAAAGAAAGCAAATGAAGGCCACCTGAATGGTAAGTGAGATCTATGACCCTTAGACATTTGCATTTACAAGACTACAATTCCAATTTTCAATGCATTGCCAATCCTGAGGAATGAGATAAAATGCCTCTATGCTATTAAAAAAAACTTACCAATTAAAGCAGGAACTAGACTTTTAGGAACTTTAACTTCAATGATGTTGACCCGAGATGTTGCAATGGGCTTTTCTTCAGTCTCTTCATCCTTTTTGAAGACATAGTAGACAACAAATGCTGTGACTGTCACCAGAGAAAGACCAAGGGCAACTGGTACAAGCAGTTTAGCAGCTGCAGGCATTTTCTGCAATAAAATAACTATTGAGCCCCATTCATTGTTCAATGTTTAAATACTTAGAAAAAGATACACATTTCATTCATAAAAAAATATATTTCTAATATGAATGTGGTTATATTTATGATGTTTTGCACTCTGTCTTTTATTTTAATAACATTAATGAAATCTTGTAACCTGAGCCACAAATAGCCTTGGAATAGACACCAAGATCCAATCAATGTTTTTTTTTTAACAAATATTAGTTTCACTGTATTTTAAAGCGAAATATTAAAGTTATGTGCACACACTTTCTGTTTGTGTATGTGTCGCACACTTTCTTATTGTAAAGGTTCTCGCGGGGGGAAGGGCGACAGAAAGAACTAAGCGCAAGTGAGCCCTGTAGTATTGATAACATAACCAAATGTTATAAAAAGTCTTCTTACAAAGTACTTGCGTATTCTATTACCAGCTATGACATAATAACAGAGCAAAAATTACTTCATAGAAAGAAATGTGACACCCGCAACAAGGTAAACTTAGAAATTACTATCATTTATGAGGGTAAAATAGTTTACATACCGTTTCGTACCAAGATTTTACAGTATCTCAAAAACAATTTGTTATCTCAACACGCATGCTACTATATACAATCGTAAATAGATAAAATTGAAAAGAAAACGGCGCAACTTTGATCACTCAATTGCGTTTCGTTCATAGCACAGCTCAATACCCTTATAATTAGGTGTATTTTATGTTGTGTGAACGAACGTGTGAAACTATGAGAACTATGTGACATTGACAGATGACATTACTTTTGCTACTAAAGCAATAACACAACATTTCATTTTCGTCGGATCGTTTTCAGATGAACCTCAAATAGCGTTGGCACTAACCCATATTAATCCAAATCATACTTTTGACATTGGCATAGTGGCATTCATTGTGCTTATTGCTAACGATAAAAAAAAAAAAAAATCCAAATCATGTCGATATGATGGCGCGCCAGAGTTAAACCTATGGGACCATTATGGAACTAAAAAATCCCTTTTTTATTTAACGTCACTGTGTGTCAAACATTTTTTGAAATAAAAATTATTCAATGTTTTTACTTATATTATTAATGTACATTCGAAAATAGGATAAAAGTTGATTTAAACGACGTACAAATTTATATTAATAATTTTATTCGTAACATTTTTCTTGTTTCTTGCATAAGTGTAGCAGAAACAGTATAATTAAATTAATAAATTTGTCCGCACGTTGAGGGGTTGTCGGAAATCGGCTTAAGTTTTTCAGTAGGCTACGTTTTGTAGGTAAGTCTCTAAACAATAACAATAATAATTAGTAAGACAAGAAATTTACCTATATGAGTGAATTAAAAAAAATTTGTATAATGTTCAGGAGTTAGTTAAGACAACGTTAACTATCTTCCATTGTGTAACGAAAATTAGTCACAATCGTACGGTTAAATTTCGAGGTAATCATAGTAAAAACTTAAGCACTTGTAATAGAAGTAAATCCTATATTTGTTGCTTAAAAGAACCGAAAATACGTTAATAATAACCGCTCCAAATCGGTCTAGTACCCCCCCCCAGCTCTCAGCCCCTATAATGTACATAAGTACAGATAAGTGCTGATTTCACTTGTTAATTGTAAAAATTGCTTTTAAATATTACTTATATTAATTGAAATGACGGCTCGCGTCAAGTACGCTGCCTCACCCAAGTATGTTTTATGCGCAACAATTTGGGTTGCGAGCAGCTCGCGTCGTGCGAGCAGCAGTTACGTCGCGCGCGAGATAGACTACCCGTCATTGTCTAATTAGAACGGTCAGAAAAGGACAGGTAGTCTACCTCGCGGGCGACATGACTCGCTCGCCTTCATGTGCTAGCCGTGCATACCTCAGGCTGAGCCGCTCAGATTCGCACCCAGCTTAAAAAAGCCCCTGTGGCCAGTATAGGTACTCTAAACAAATAAATATTTTAAGAACGTACAGTCGAGTAAAAAGATCTGTACTTTTGCGGCTTACTTTATATGTTTGACGACACGTTGGCCTAGTTGGTAGTGACACTGCCTCCGAAGCCAGCGGTCCTGGGTTCAAATCCCGGTAAGGGCAGATATTTGTGTGATGAGCGCGAATATTTGTTCCTGAGTCTTGGATGTTTTCGATATGTATATATTGAAGTATGTATTTCTCTATTTAAGTATGTTTGTCGTTCCCATAGTACAAGCCTAGAGCTTAGTTTGGGACTAGGTCAATTTGTCCCGATATATTTTTTATATTTTATATATTTGAAACACTTTTTTGTACTAAATCAATTTCTTTACAAAAACATTAATTTACGGAAACAAAAGGAGTACAAAGGTGAACGTATCCCTTCTCTTCTATTATTGGATAAGTGCAAAAGTGTTTACTGTCTTAGTACCTTATATCTTTGTACTCGACTGTACCTACTTACAGCAAAAAAAAATGCCATTTCAATGTAAGACATTTTTAATACTTTATCTCTTTTCTCATAAAGTAATTTAATTTATCTTTCTGACTAACATACAAACAGTCTGAAACGTAATTTCGAATGTGACAGCCCTAGGTACCTACTATAAATATAGCAATTTGCATAATAAACTTGATCGCGTGCAGAAATCTCGCATGTTTAGTAGGTATATAGTAATAGACTTCGTTATTTTTTAATTTTACCAATTTGTTTTAGCACGTTTTGTTTTCCCATGCTTGCGTTCTTGTCAATATAACCAGTTGTATTCTGGTATAAAATTGTTGAAAGGACAACTCAAAGAGTAACATGTCGTGGGATTTAACAGAAGGTAAGAATCAAATAATCTATTCTAAAGTATTATATGAAAATACATGTATATATGTATTATGGGAATGAAGGCGTGACGTTATGTATGTATGTATGTATATATGTATATGTAGGTACACGGGTCCTTTTATCCGCCTCTATACCCCGAATATGGTGAAGCTTAATATTTCATAAACGAATTACTTAATCGAAAAACTGTTTTCACAAACCCGAAATATTTTTGAAAGAATTATCCAACAACACCCCACACTATAGGGTAGACGAGAAAAAAAAATACATTCCCACGTGACGTGTTGTGGAGGTACCCTACAATATTGTTTTTTTTTTTAATTTTATTGTACCACTTTGTTGGCGTGACTAATATACATTTTCATGCCAAATTACAGACGGACGGACGAACATGGCGAAACTATAAGGGCTCCTAATTTGACTACGGAACCCTAAAAAATAATGGTGATATTAGTGACGTTACGATAACACGGTACTGTCGGTACTAAAGTGTAATAGGTGGCTTCCTACCTACTTACACGTACTATTACTATCAATAATTGACCTACTTACGCCTTTTTCTTATGCTACTTTTCCATTTCCATAAAGAATGTTGTTACATAATTTGAATACCTATACGAATTGTCATGGTGACCATGATTTGGTCAAACGGAACACTTTTTTGTACAGTAAACGTTTTTTAGGCCACTAAGTATTCGAGTAGAAACATTAATTGTAATCAATGAAACCAAAGAGGCCCTATCAAGGTTTGCTTTGAGGTCAAAGAGTTCACAGGTTGAGGGGTAAAGTGGTGATGAAGGAGTGTTCGCTGTTTGCATACAGTTTTGGCGGACAATGCCATTGTTTTTTCAGCTGTGGAAGTTCTTGAGCCAAAAAATATGTCATTAAAATATATCTTAACTTAATTGGCACGTTAAGGCCTGGTTTCTTGCATCTGTCTTGTCAGATTAAAGTTGTTGACTCTGGTTTAGTTCTGTTCTGACAGTTTATATTTTGATAAAACTTCGACGTGTTGATGTTTTTAACAAACAGTAGTCGGATGCCCGTGTGCTAGCCGGGTTAGAATAGTGCCACTCAATGTCTTCCCGGGGATGACGTAAGAGGCGACTAAGGGAATGAGGGCTTCTAGTACTGTTAGGCGATGGGCTTGCATCCTGTCGCTAATACAGTGGTAAACATCTTAGCCTGTTTGTGCAAAATGTGGTTACAGAATTACCAACAACTCTTTTTGTAGTCGTTGGTATTTCTGTAGCTCTGCCTACCCCACTCTGGGAATGAAGGCGTGATGTTATGTATGTATGTATGTAGTAGTCGGGTAAGATTTAGCAACTTTTAGTAATGTCCTACCGAAACCTGAGATATGCACATCCCACCACAGAACGTGCGCCCCAATAAAACGGTAATAGCCGGATTCGTCATATTTTTATTGTGCTTGACAATCACGAACCCCGCGAGTCAGTCGGCGGCGGCGGTCGGCTCGCGCAGTATTAAGTAGGAATCGCGAATATATGCTTAAAAGTATTTATTTAAGTATATAAATGACTTGGACAACATGCAGCGGCCATATGTGCGACGATATCTTCGCCCAAATAAAATGCACGAAGCTTCCTATGGCGGTAATTACAAAATATAGGATACGAATCGTAGCCATGCTGTTCCCTCTGTTAGCTGTGTCTCAATGTTCATCATATTTCATATGCACAACTATCCTAAGAGCCTATGTTGTTTGATCAGTAGTTAGTTTAAATAATCGTAAGTAATTATTAAATCTCAGGGAAATGTGTCAAATTTTTTAACTACTGATTAAACTACTCGGCCTTAACGGTGCACTCAGAGCCAGTTAATGACGATTAAGTCGTTCCTCAGTGACGATTTTTCATGCATATTTAAAAAACTAACGAGTTAAACGTCTTTGGCGGTAAATAATGCAAAGTCGAGACTAACTCTGTTCTTGGTTTAGATTTCGAGTATGTTGTGACCAAAAAGGATCCTCCTAAGATCTGCTTTGGTACCGGTCTGGACCGGGAAGTGCTGCCGACGGAAGGTCCCGCCTTGTCTCCATTCATGCGAAGATTAGGGACAAGGAAGAAAATGCCGCACCTTGGCCCCGGCACCCACAATGACCACCGAAGCGCTTTCTACGATCTCAAGAATAGGGTATGAGATTATCTAACGTTTACCTAGGCTAAAATGAGTTTGTAGATCATTACCATTGATCGGATTTCCCGGTGCAACACGGGGTGAATGGCCTCAAACCGGGACTTATGTATGTTGTTGTTGGAGGATATTTAAATTATTTAATTTTAAATGATATCAATTACAAATACAAAATACAGGTCAACTAATTAAGTAAATGTTTATATGATTGAAAAAAAGACATTTTAATTTTCGTCTTTAACAATAATAAATAAATAAATAATCTTGGCAGATTGATAAGTAATAAGTTTAAAAAATCGAAAACAACATCACGACGAAGTACTTACGTAATAACATAGGTAAGTCTTCATATCAATATGAAAATATTTACTTGGCTGTAAAAAGTAAATAAGGCGGCAATTTATAATTCTCGCTATATATTTCATATTAATACGCATTAAAAAAAAATATGTACAACACTAACACCATTTTTTATACGAACGCGGTCTGGGGATTAGAGTAGCATCCATATTAAGATTACCTCGAAATCCCGCGAATTGCATCCGGAAATCCAATCACTGATCATTACGGACAGTGAATTTTAAGGCAAGCGTGCGTATGGTAAGTGAAATGAGACCCATTAGAAATTTGCCTGGGCAACATAGTCTATTTTGTACACTTGAAAATATTCTTGTTCTACTGGTCACAACGTCAAAATCTTTTATACCAAACTATATTCAATGGCAGCCTAGGCTTACTCTAAAATACTCAATACTTTTCCCATTTTGAATAGAAGCACTGAATCTGGGCTTTACTTTGATTAGTGAAGTAAGCAGTAACGTCATCATCTTTTCTTTCTCCTAATTTAGTCACGTACCAAATAACAGATGGAGCATTCGAAGTTTCGAATTTAATGCTTCATAGTAACCACCTGCATTAGCGACTCCTTATCTGACCTAACTAGTCTCAATACTCGTCTATCTTATGCGGTTGTGTTGTAGCACATCAGCAAACTCGGCCTCGGAGCCCGGACTCCTCGGTGGGTGACGAAACATGCGCACCAGCCGCCCCCGCAACCACCCAAGCCCGAACAACGCGTCCCTCAGAACTGCGCTCCTTTCAACCAGACAGGAAAGAGGAAGGGGTTTTTTGTGGTCAAGCCATATCCTGCGTAAGTGCTGAACAATACTAAAACAAGAAGGGAAGAGGAACAAAACACTTACTAAGCGTCCGTTCAGATCAGACATGGGCGATGTTCGTTCCATAACCGGCGTTTCTTATTACCCGACTGCCCGAAGGCGGGTTATGTTTTTCGAGCGTAGTTATTTATGTATGTATGTGTGTCTAAATCTTCGGCACGCTCTGTAACTTGGACGGTTTGACGGGCTTTAACATATGAGGTACCATTAGATCCGTCTTAACTGTTGTAGTGATATGGGATATGTATATGAAATTTCATTTATGGCGTCCGCGAAATAAAAAATGGAAGAAGGTATTATCAAATGAAAGCTAATAAAAAGCTGATCACAGATATATACTACGACACTTTGATGCTACCATTTTGACAGGAAAATCAAAAAGTACGTAAATCTCAAGATTGATTAAAATTTAAAACTCTGAAATAAACTCATAAAACACGACTGCAATAAAAAATATCAACTGTAAAGCGAAAAACAAGCCCTATAATGTATAGAAAATTGTAACAGAAATGTCCCAATATTCAATATTATCTATCAAGGTTGGTTTTCGCTTTTCAGTTGTTATTTTTACTTACTGAAACATCTTCTAGACTTTCAGACTTACTATATATAATCGTATAGTTTTACTAAAAAATAATGGGCCACGCCGGTCGGTTCCCGCGTGTCTGATCGCCTAGAGGATGGTCTTAAAATAGCCTAAAAATAAGAAATTCCACAATCCCCCTATTACTTATCTCATACGAACATGTTTCATACTTACAGATATTTCCAGACAAAAATATCATACCGTTTTGTTTTTACAGACCTTGCGATTATTGTCCTCAATTAAAGAAGAGGGAAATGAAATTCGCACATTGTTTCTTAACCCAAAAAGTTCTGCGCTGCCCCGTTATGGTGAGAAGAATTTGTTGACCTCTAATCTTCCGTAATACCGAAGAAGGCGCTAACTGCAATGTAATAGTCAAAGCATTGTACAAGTCCTACTCTAAATATTGCTAATCGCATTAAATTAAAAATGTTAACACGTTCAATGTCCCCATACAAAACGATCTGACAATGTCACCACAAGTCCAACTGACAGTTTTATGTCCATTCAGTATGGGGATGTGACCCCATAGTGGAAGCATGGACTCCTGAAAAAAAGGGTATTACCCCATATTGAGGGCTCCCGGACAGGCAACGTGTTAATACTATGACTATATATGCAGTTAGCCACTTTCTTTGCTATTATGGCAGTAATGCTGGGACCCAATGACATTATGTACCTACTTGGGTATTCCTAAAAATACATTTAATGTCTTTGGGATAATATTCGGTAACAAATATGAAAGAGTCGATAATACGGATAGTTTGCTCCCCGTAAATGTGGACTCGGCGTAAAACAAATTGCTAACGTCACGATGTCTACGATATGAAAAGAACTAAAATGTTTTTCTACAATGTAGATAAAATGCGTTCCATACAACTTGGATGCGTGTGCCGTCTGCGGGTGCTCGTGTTCTGCGCAAGGAGACTATTGGCAATTTGAAAACCGGATTTCCCTCTGCAGAAGACATTATGACATACTTTTCAAGCATAGCCTTGCTAAATTCCAGGGAGTAAAATTATCAGAATTTAAGGTTCGATATAGAATATTATATGTACTTAGACCAAATATCAAGATTGATTTAAAGAAGCTGTTGCATCTATATTTCCCAGATTCAGGGGTTCTTTAACCTTTTAAACGCCTTACGTCAAATACAAATGCGTCACTCGCACGCCAAACATGTATTAAAAGATATGCAAAATTTAACTTAATCCGTACGAAATAACGTCTCTTTTAAACTGTACCTGTGACAACTATAAGTGTCGGTGGCGTTGTAGGCACGACAGCTCATGACTACTTTAGTCATCATTGGCGTTCAAAGGGTTAAGCCTTGCTTTTCCGGCTAACGCAGCGTGCTACGTAGGCGACTCGAACGCGAACGCGAAGCGACGCGACGCGACGCAATAAAATCAAACAAAGGCACGATTAAAGTGTGGGTCACGTAGGACACTGCCTAATCCAGCTGTCACGTTCTCGTTTCTATTGTATTATAGTTATACACGTTTTAGCTAAATAAAAGAGAAGAGTTTACAACCGCTTACAGATTGGCAAAAGCGGGGCATGGAATTGGAAACATGATCAATTTTTTTGCTAAAATCTGGTGCTTTGTGCTTAGTTAACGTGGTGGTTGCCTTTTGAAAATGTTATTCCACCTTCCACCTCGTCAAATTCATTTTTGCCGAACTATAGGCACTCTGTGCTACTTAATTAAACTTATGTTCTATTAATTATAATGTAAATTGTTTTTTTTTAGTCGGTTCGAGACTGCTTCTTTGCTCATGCCCACAATAGTTGTATGGCATCTGTAAAAATTATGAAAAGCGAAGAAATCCAAAAGAAGCTGAGGAAGGAGGCCTATCTTGACCTTTATTTTCCACAACGACGATTCTGCAATGATTAAGTTTTTGTCACGTTTTTATTGGTGTGTTAGGCATTAGTGTAGTATTTAATAGATATTTAATTTTTACTCGTGCCAACGATGTTTAATATAATTTTAGTTCTTGGTAGTATTCTTATTTTCTTATCGCAACATCAGTCATAAAAATACTGTTCTGTTCATGGTAACATTTTTATCATCAATCATCTGACTTTGTGCTGAAAGTAGATTATTTATTATTTATTTTGAAAACCGATCAATATTTAGGGTGCATCTGCTAAAAGTGCAGACTATAATGAAATTAGACTCTAATAACAAGTTGATCCGTAGTGAAAGTGGCTCCGATACTCCAGAGGATGTCATAGATCCGCGGCAAAATGCGGAGGATATCATTGATGAGATACTTGCGGAGTTTAGCGAGTCGCGGTCGCCGGACGGGCGCAACGGGCACGCCGTTCCGGACTCGCTGTTCCGCATGATCCAGCCGCCGCAGACACGCACGCCCGCCAACTCCGTGTCGGAGCCCGCCTCGCTCGACGACATCGACCCCGCCTCCGACCTCGGCACCTCCATACGGAACAAGTGCCAGGAGCTTGAGGAAATACTACAGAGCCTCAAGACTCGACTGAACCATGTCGTCTTGGACGAAAACATAATACTCAGTCCTGATGCCAACTCCATGGAGGCCCAGTTGGAGCATGATTTGGACACAGATTGTCAAGAGGACCTATCGTTGCAAGAATTCCTGGAACTGCTGCATTCCCAGAACGAAATTAATTCCACCAGTGTACAATGATGTACACACAGAACTTACTGTGTAAATGAGATTAACATGATATTGTATGTAAATCTGAGATAAGAATATTATATTGAATGAAGAAAATTTAAATAAATAGAATTCCGGGGCCTAATCTTTAAACATTTGTTTTTAAATTTACTTTAAATAAATGAATATTATGGATTAAAATGCTACAAATTGACCTAACCAAGCTCCAGGCTGGTATAGTTTGTCTTAAGTCTTTCAGGTACAGGTAAAGTTGGTTAGTGACACAAGGGTATTTCTTCCAGTGTTTCAACCACTTTGACTTCGGTGACGCATTTTTAACCATTTCCCTGTACGAGTAGGATAACCATTTTCGGTTATTTTGAAGAATGCCTGGACTCCTAGAAAATAACCGAAAATGGTTATCCTACTCGTACAGGGAAATGGTTAAAAATGCGACACCGAAGTCAAAGCGGTTGAAACGCTGGAAGAAATACCCACAAGATCATACAAGAGTGAAATCAGAAAGGTACATACCCTAAGGAGTTTAAGAGCTATTGCACTGTAGGTATTTCACCACATTTTACAGATTTACCCTGGGTACCTATATTCCAAAATGTCTCATTAAAATTTGACATTTGCTATATACAAAATGTGTGAAATTTCAAGAGACATTTTGAATTTAGGAACCCAGGCTTAGTGAGTAATCAAACTACATCATTAACATTTTTAAACCCTTACATCAAATACAAATGCGTTCTCACACACCTAACATGTATTAAAAGTTATGCAAAATTTATCATAATCCATATGAAAAAATGACTTTTAAACTACCTGTGACAACTGTGTCAGTGGCGTTGTAGGCATGACAGCGCATGATTAGTCTTCATTGGCATTCAACAGGTTAATTGGTTACAAAATCAGGATTGAATATGCTGTCTCAGTAAGCTTTAATAAGTCAAACTAACTGGAAAAGTATCATACAAGAATGTATCAGACAAAATCCTGTAGTATACTTAAAACACTCAGCTTGATTCACCTGGGTGAATCAAGTACACTAAAAGTACATTTAATAGACTTTCAGCATTAGAATAAATTTCATCGATATTTCAAGTAAACTTTGTGCACCTGAGTAGGCGGTAGGTACATTAAGTTTACTGAAAGATAATTTTGTGCACTGTGGTGTTGTCCACACGTGCATTTTGGTTGTGGCATAAGTACAGTCAGCGTCACATAGTTCGTAGCAGCCAAGGCCGCCAAATTATTATATTGTTACACACCTTTATTCCGATCTATTTCGCGGCCTTGGCTGCTACAAAAAATTAAGACACAAATAAGTTTACATGCAAACAAACCACTTTCCGCACACTTTTATTTAAGTATGTTATCCATAGCACTTAGTAGCATGTAGTTCCTCACATCGATCTGCTTCCGCGAATGAAACAAAACTATTAAAATAACTATAAACAGGATATCATTGCGCTTCAATATTTTCATCCAAAAAAAAAAAAAAAACTTAGAATTCAAAGGTGTGTAAAGTACACCGAAAGTTAACTTAATGCACCCATGCCAGCAGACGAGTGCATCAAGTCAACTTTTAGTTAACTTGATGCACTCACTAGGTGCACAAAGTGAATTAAGGATACTATTGGTATAATTGATTCACCTGGGTGAATCAAGCTGAGTGTTTTAAGTATACTACAGGGACAAATGGGTCACAGACTGGTCCTACTGCTCTTTTCGACAGAGCCCTGCCTCGAGGCAGGGCTTCTATTTCAGGGCGGTTTGCCCTTTGGGCATTTGATGATAACTAATTAACCTAACCTACCTACTTTTGCAGAATAAAGCTGATTCTGATGAAAGCGAATAGACCAGTGGGTTGAAGTAGTGGGACCATGGGTAGTGCCCTGACAAAATTATGTTTTTATAATATTATTGACCTCATTAAGAAAACATAAAGAATATGTAACAAATATTTGTGCTTGTCACATGATATGTCCTTGCTCTGGAATCTGGAGCTTTGTCGAGGGAAGTAATAAAACAAATACTAAGGATAAATCAATCTTTTTATTAATAGGTATTATAATAAAACTAAACATTTTAATGAAACTTCAAAACGAAAAAAATCTTACTCTTCCTGAATTGTGACCCCGTGTTCCTTATTTAATAAAACCCCAATAACCGAGATAGCTTGGAGGAGTCCTTACAAAATATTTTAATACTATAAATCCAATAAACCCTAGAATAGCAGGATCACAATATTACAATTATGTAAAACTGAATAGATCTATACAAAATCTTCCATAACACTACATAACAATTCATGTAACTAAACTTTTTAAGTAATCAGTGGGCAAATGATTTAAATTTCATCAAACAAGTCATCAACCTCGGGTTTTATAGACAGCTCTGTGTCATCAGGAACAGTGTCATTCTCATACACCTGACTGTCCTCATTGCTATCAACCTCAATTGTACTCAAGTTGTTTTCCTGTTTCAAAATTAAACCCAACTTCTTTTCATAAATTTTGTCACATACATCAACTTTGTTACGACAGTTTAATGCAATTTTAAATGTTTGCAGCCAAGTGTTGTAAGGAGATGGGTCTGCTTTCACACATTCATTTCTGAAGTATTCCATAGCACTGAATGCTTTAGAATAATTTCCATCAAAGTTACAGTAGACCAAGCTCTCAATGGCCTCTGCCATGTCTGGAGCTAGATCTATTAAAGTCTTCCCATTATTGACAAGTGTTTGGAAATCATCAATTGGGTCTACAGTTCCAATGCGAACAACACCTTTATTGTTATTTAAAGGTAGTTGAATTTTGGGCATATCTGTTTCTGCAATTGACTGGTTCGGATCTCCAGATTCAATTTGAGCTGCTACATAATTTTGGCCCAGATTTTTAGGCCTGCGCTTTTGTTTTGGTTCTACTTTCTTCAGATCCAACAACTTTTTCAAATTATCTAATGGATCCCTAGACCGTTTTTCAATCAATGGAGGTATTTTAAAAAGCACCATTATTTCATCCCTAGGCTGAGGCAAGGGTTTACCAGGGTTCAGTGCTCTGAACGCAATACAATCAAATATGTACTGAGCTGTTGGACTGACTGTTCCTGCAATAGGGAATGCTTCTGAATCATCAAATGTATCATCATAAGCAGATGTTAAATCCATGGCCTTTATAAGGTCTTTAAAAGCATTTACTTGGTCTTCTGTACAAGCAAACTTCTTTTGTTTTGTTGGAGGAAATGACATATTTTTGATATCTTCTTTGAAACAAAGAGCTATCATTGACAAGCAAATGAAATCATTTGTATCTATCACAGGCATGAGAGCAAACATCTTAGGGGCATTTCCATTATTCCATACTCTCCTTGCAATTGCAACCAAATTTAATTCATGGAGGCACTCAACAAGACACCTTATAGCATGCTGGGCTTTTTTATCACCCTTTTTTCCAAACACATAGTTTAGTCCATCTCCATTGAGATTTTGCCATTTGATATTACTGGCATTTGTAAAGCCATAAATTGATAAACATCTTTCTCCTGGTTCATACAACATGGTTTTATCACAATCAGATAATGGAATGATTGATTGACCATAGTGATAGCCTTTTATTATGTCTTGGACATTAACAGTTGCTTGGTTTTCAATGCTAACAAATACCTTGTCTGTTTTCATGACACCTTCAGTAGTGCTTGATGTGGATGTTATTGGGTCTTTGATAGCTTTCTTCCAAGGCTTCACTATGGGTTCATCTTTCAATCGCACATATGAAGAGACAGGAATCTTAATATTTGGGCCAATGCTTAAATCAACATTCCATGATGATGCATTTCTTGCCCTCTTTCTATGGAAGAGAAGATACTGCATGGCATATTCAAATGTAGCTGTTGCACCATTGGTTTCTTGCACAAAATGACGAGCCAACTTAATGTCATCACTCTTGTGACATTCGTCATAGATATCAACACCTATCACATCAACCTCAAAGTTTTCCTCTTTGAATCCATTAAGAACCTGCAGAGGTACAATATACAAATTTACAAAAACAATAAACAATTGAGTAAAAGTTTGTATTTACAGTCTAACCAGGAAAACTAAAAACCTGAACTAAAGGCACTACTACACTATTTTAATCTGTTGTTGTTGAGTTTCAAAGTTTTTTTTTTCTGCAATAAAGACATGGTTTTTTTGAATCCCTGCTACACCATATAAATAATAACAATTCTATTTAGCTTACCATTTCAACCTGACTGTCCTCAATCTGGGATGGTGATTGGAAGTTAGTCATCAGTATTATCTTTTTGTTCACTATGTTAACTGACTCCATACTCTGCTTGAACATATCAGCAGCTACAATCAATGCGTCAAACCAGTCCCCTCTGTTCTTGGATGGCTGAAATAACAGTTGCAGTTAATATTGACTCTACTCTGACAATATTTATTTCATAGGTTAATGATGAGATTGGTTGAGCAATAATGTATGTATTTACCTCCTCTGGCAAGTCTCTAATCATTTTCCATGTAGGAGACTGCAGGTCAGCAAGTGCCTCTATACGTCTGAATGCTCCCTCGCATTGTTCTGCCATACAATTACTTGTCTTCTTAGATCCCAGTAATATTACACCCACATAATTATTTGCCAGGGCCATAACTTTGCGCTCTATTATGCGAGCAGTACAATCTCTTGCTTTAGAAAAGAAACTGTTTTCTTTACCATCTTCCAAACAAGATACATTTTTTCCAACATCGAGAATGATAATAGTACCTTGATCTACTTTCGGCATTTTGCTGAAAAAGTTTTTTCTGTCAATAATTTGCAAATACACAGTCAACTCGTCAGTTTATCAATTTTATGCTTTGTTTTAAATTCAGGGTGCATGAAATAAGGTCTCTTTCATAAATGTATTTATTATTTCATGATAAGGAGAAGGCACATGAAAACTCAGGCCTGATGTTTACCAGTGGAGCACCATCGCATATATATGTGTATTACAATATCAATCTTAATTTGAACCACTCTGATTTCCAAATTCAAATATTGTTACGAACACATGGTGTTCATAGGGCGCTCCACGGGTTAAGTGGAATCTGGGACCCATAGACATTTGAATTCACAAGACTATAATCCTAAGACCGCCAACCCTGAGGACCAAGATGAATTTTCTATATGCTAGTAATTTCACCGGTTGCCTAGTAAAAGAGACATTTTAAACAACAAATTTTACGAAAGCGAACATTATTGCCATTGGGCCCATTATCACTTTACTTACCTGGAATTTTGCAATTTGCAAGGTAATCTGAATATTCACTTCTGGGCAAGCTTTGCTATTGATACTACTATTGATAAATTTTATTCGCGCCACAAGAAACGACGCGCTACTCGCGCACTTCAAATTGAAATGAAATTAAAAATGAATGTAATCCAATCAAAGAGAAAAGCCGACCGGTTTCACGTTTACCACAAAGACATCTGAATCTGACTGAACTGACTGACAAACTTACAACACAAATCACAACAATATCAAAGTAAAACCGATCAAACCGTACAAGTTTCGACTTGTTTTTACAGATTAGGAGGGTACCTACGTCAGGCTACGTCTAACTAAAGTGCTTGTTTTGCATGCATCCGATGACACATAGTCTGTTCTGGAGTTATACAAAAACGCTCAAAAAGTAAAGTTGTAGGTGTCAACATTGATTGATAAATTGACATTTCAGTTTTACTTTATCTGTGACCGTATGTTACGCTGTCTGTATGTGTATGTATAGTAATTATGTTTATAGTAATATTAGTAATGTAGTTGAAATAAACTTATTTAATAAAGTTGAATTGACTGTTTTTAGAGGACATATTCGCGAATCTTTTTTTCGGAAACTTGGTATAGAAAGGAAGTAGTAATGCAAAGTTTTCTATTGCGTATAAGAAAATGATTTCCATGAATTGTGTAGACGTCGCTGCGAATCTTAATTCAATAATCATTATAAGTATCGATAATGTATGTAACATTATACCAGAAATTGGCAATGCCGACAATATTGTTTTCCTAAAGCAGTGATTTATAATGTCCCTGACATTTACAAACAAGAGTAAAATGATTGCGGAGATTATGAGGTTTTCATTTCACCACAGAGCGTTTTATTGTTACATTGGAATGAGTATATGGATTTGTTTCTTAATAACGGGTAAGTTTTCTTTCTGTAATAAATTCTTGTAACGTTAGAAATATTTTAGTTGTTTGTAACAGACTAGAACAAGATCTTTTTTTTTCAGTCATGTACAAATACATATCAGTTGGAGAAGAAACTACAGCAATTAAAAAGATTGTACAGAATCAATACATATCCAAAAGTGACATTAAATACAGGAAAATATATCTCAAGGCGTGTAATCCTCCCGACAGCATTGTCCGGGGTGCTGAAGGTAGGATTTATTTACATTATTATATTTTTGCTGTATTTTGATAATAACTTTTAACTTCTCCAAGGCTATTAAGTTTTCGCTATGTATAAAACTGGAAGATTTTGGTAGCTTACCTTATTGGCTGCTTATTTGCAGCTTATTAGCTGTATTATAATAGCCTTATACTTTACAATAGTAGATAGTAAGAAAGGAAGAAATATATTTTATTGGAATCAATAGTGCACCCTACCTACTTAATTAACTTAAACATAAGAAAGTTAACAGAACAAGGATTGTTGGTGCTGCACCATGACACCAATAGGGGCTCACTTAGCATGTGTTGTGGCACATGTAGTACAATGCGAATACAATAATAAGTTCTAGGCTCAGCAAAAAATTAAACAATGTTTAAAGGATGTGTAAAAGGTGTAGATTTATTAGCTTAAATACCAACTGCAAACTGGAACTTTCAAATGACACAAAAATGACAACGCATTGTTTCTTGTAACAATTTGATGAAATTGTCATTTAAGTTTCCATACATAGTATAGTTTTGATATTACCTTAAAGGTAGCTGATTTGACCTATGTAACCATCCCTATTATATATTTTTGGATGAATCATCAGATTGTGAGCTGATTGGTCAAGCATGAGTGTTCATGGCTAATCTGATTTCCAATTGAATAACTTCTTAATCGTTAAATAAGAATTGAATGTTTCAGGGGTTGTGGACAGTGACACGTGGTTGCTGCAAGGGGTGCTCGTGGTGACGCGGCACGGCGACCGTGGCCCTCTCACGCACCTACACGGCGGTGACAAGTTGCCGTGTGACATGCAACCTGTCTCACCATTGCTGAGGATGTAAAATGATTCATACCTAATTTGAACTTGCATTTATTTAGACGCACTGCAACAAAACAAATTGATTATATAGTTGCCTCTTTCTCTCAAACAAAAGGAGTAACACCATTAATATGATTTAAAGCCAATAGTTACAACTTGCACCCTGATCTTTATTTTGTTAGGATTCAGATTGAAAGTTTACAAATAAATGAATAAATAAATATCAGGGGACAATGTCACACAAATTGACCTAGTCCCAAACTAAGCTCTAGGCTTGTACTATGGGTACTAGACAACGATAAACATACTTAAATAGAGAAATATATACTTAAATACATAGAAAACATCCAAGACTCGGGAACAAATATTCGCGCTCATCGCACAAATGTCTGCCCTTACCGAGATTTGAACCCAGGACCGCTGGCTTCAGAGGCAGGTTCACTCCCAACTAGGCCAACGTGTTCTCAAGTAAAAAAAATATAAGTTAAGTGTATGTTATGACATTTAGAATTTGAAATAATAAAAAAGAGATTAGGTTTCAGTGAAATACACTGTGTCCTACCTTATGAATAGCCCACAAAAATTTACAAGCCTCTATCACACAGGTTCAGATATTTTTAACCTCGTCTAATAAACAGATTTGATGGTTGTTTATATCTAACTAAAGGGGGTTAATGTTGAATTGTCAAAAAGTTTTGGCCAAAATGAAAGGCTCCCAACTAAACGGCGTATAACTCTGTAGTCACCCAATAAATATGTTGAGCATGCTTAGAGCCTTGTTAGCATAACCATGACAATGAGGAGTGTCGAATTTGAAGGTTATTATGATTATTTGGCTGGAATTGGGGAAGTTGGATCAGGTTGTAATAACCCTGTTTGGTGTGTGATGTGCAGGTACGAGGAGTACGTGGGCAACGCGAGCTCGCTGGGGCGCGCGTGGTGGGTGGCGGGCGCGGGCCCCTTCCACAACTTCCCGGCGCTGCCGCCGCGCGCCGCCGGCACGCGCTGCGCGCTCGGCCAGCTCACGCCGCGCGGCCTGCTGCAGATGCTCGCCGTCGGTCAGTGGCTCAGTGCGCGAACACACTGCCCCTACTCAAAACGGATACAAGTCTTCAGAGGTTTAGCTCAAAAACGGTTTTACTGAACGTTATCTTACCGGTAAACATCTTAGCGTGATTGTGCAAAATGTGCTTACAGATTATCAACTTTTTTTAAGTATTTTTCAAATTAATTTTTGTATCTAAAATCAATAAACAATCGACGGTAACTTTTACATGTAAGTAACGAAAATTAACCACAAACTCTTCACTTTCGTTATTCACATGTGAAAGTTACCGTTTTTTAATTTTACTCGTTAACTAGGTAAAATTAATTTAAAATAAAATTCGTAAAATCGATTTAACGTATTTTACAAGTATTTGTCGGTTTGGAATTAGTTTTTTTTTTTATTATTATGTTAAGGAGAAGGCACACGAGCACTCAGGCCACCTGATGGTAAGTGGAATCAGAGACCCATACACATTTGAATTCTCAAGACTATAATCCCAAGACCTCAAATGCGTTGCCAACCCTGAGGACTAAGATGGAATGCCTCTATGCTAGTAATTTCACCGGTTGTCTTATCCCAGTCCAAAATGATTTTAAAAAGTAAAAAACGCGGCATATCATGAAATTTTATGGGTACTGTTTTTGCGGCCGCTGCCATTGTTACGAGTAGGTTAGGTTAGGTAGGTGGGTAGATAATCTACCGTAGATTTTAAATAAGACGCCGAGCTACGGACGTCGCGATTTTAAACAGGGTCAATGGAGTTCTAGGCCAAGGCCATCGCTATTGAACTACAAGGCCGCAATGTGTAGAACCTTCCAGTATCGAACTCGGCGGGTCAAAGTTCAGGAGTTCGGGAGTATAAAAGGCGAGATACGCGCGGCATTATTCATTTCTTTACTTTGAGATTGAACGAGCGAACCGAGCGATCATCTAATTATTCGAAGTTTATATTGCGATAGTCGTTTGTAACAATTAAGTCAGCGTTAATAAAGTCTAGCTCTTAATTATCGGCGCAATCGTGCATATCTATCAGTTACCTACCCCCACGTACGTAACAGTATATTATAACACGAACCAAGTCGACTTGTATCCGTTTCGCTAGGACCACGTATATGGTTTCAATTCACAGTTGTACGAATGCGTAAGTGTACGTTAAATAATGTGGTGGAGCGCCACTTTAATTATTAATTTCAAAACTCTTGCACAATATACACACAAACAAATGGGGGACTCAATGTTGAAAGAAATTCTGTACCAGTCAACCAAAAAAGATATGAACCCTTAAATTGGCAGTGTGCACCACAGGATATATACCATAATTGTTCACTTTTTGTTTCTTTTTTATTGATATTTTTTATGCTCGAAATCAAATAAGGTTTAATCCACGAGTTTTTTAATTTTTGCCAATTTAAGGGTTAAACGTCTTTTATATTAAAAACTACCACTTTGTAAAAACAAACGTTTTTTCGGCTCCCGAAATCGATTTTTCAACGTGTTATCTTTGGGAATACTCGTTTCCAACCCAGGCTCTCTTGTAACTTATCATGATGACGTCAGGTTAGAACATGACGTTGATAAAATTATTAAAAAATATATATTTGTATATAGGTAACATCCTGAAGGACGCATATGGTGAGAAGCTCGGGTTGGAGGATGTAGATCCGATGGAGAAACGAGACAATGGTTTGTAATCCCCAATTTATTAACATTAATGCTTCAATAACTTTTTCAACTTCTGGTGATTCTATGTGACATCACTGAGAATATTAGTTTTTTTATGGTCAGTGCCTCAACAAGTGCAGTCCAGTGCATCAACAATGTTTGCAGAGGCACAAAAACACTGCTTTTTTGCTATCATGAGAAAGAGATGTGCCTCGCTTCTCAGTCGCAGTCTGCAGCCCCAACAACATCCTGAGCGTGTCGGCGCGGCGCTTGGAGGTCGCTGCATGCGCCTGTAGTCGCTGCACCCTCACGCTTTTTTTTTGTCCAAGTACTAGAATAAGACTTACATAGGCATTGGACAGTCCGAAATAAAAATATTGTATTAGAATTAGCGTTTGAAGTAGATAGTATTATTTAGTATTCTACCATAGAAAAAAAAAAGCACAGGTTATCCGGTTTAAGATTAGCATACAGGCATTCCATTTTAACCCCTTTAGGGTTTGAAATTGCAAATGTTTGGGCTTCAAAGCGCACTTACCGTCAGGCCGCCTGAGTCACAGAATAAGTAATAGTAATACCTACACAGAAGGTTCTCTGTTAACT